>JAULJZ010070791.1:0-13090 GCA_032270985.1 Heliamphora pulchella | reverse complement strand
TTCAATGGCCAATGAAATTCACAGATTCCAACAATCCCCCCCATGAATGAAATTGGCGAGAGTACAAACCCTGATTACAATGCCGACTGCAAGATAGATAGACACCTGAAATTTATATATGTGCTTTATACATATTTTGAAAATGCACAGAACGCTGTATCTAAACAAAAAACGTATAAAGCACATAGATAAATTTATCTGTATGCTTATTTATGCAAAACAAAAAAATTTATCTGTGTACAGATAAATTTATATATGTGCTTTATACATATATGTGCTTTATACATAATTTATCTAGTACTCGCGTGTTAAAAATTTTGTTGGTGGATAAAAAACTAAACCCCCGCTACTTTAAGGACCTAAGACCAATTTTTTGAATTGATTTGACCATTTCTCAAACTTAGGTGTATTTTTAGTAATTTTTTGTCAAATTAAGTTCTAAAAATTTAATTCAAAATATATATCAACCATTCAACCATCTTAAAGATATGAGATAGAAAATATTTTTGTGAGAATCAATAATGACTGTAGGTTTGAATTAAAACATATTTTCACCATTCAAAGATATAACATGTAAGATATTTTCAATAAATTGAGCTTTCTTATTATGTGAATTACTTTCGAAAATATTTAAAAATAATTCTATTAGCTTCACCTTATTATGATTTTAACAAATATTTAGAAAGCTATTCATTCCATCATCTCTTTGGATAGACTCATGAGATTCGCACCCAAACAGCGAAAGGTGTTGAAAGATAAGAGTCCCCTTAGGTTGCCAAACCACAAGAGTTTTGCCTTTTGAACTGCGTGTCACGTAGGACGATTAAGCTTAACATTACTTTTTATATATTATTTTAAGATATTAACAAAATATTTTATTTTCTATTTTTATTTTTAAATAAAAATATATTATTAATTGACTCACCAAGTCAAGATTGAATATTTATTTTAAAAATATTTTATAATTAATTATTTGTAGTCTCATGTTTGACTATAAAAAATACATATTTTTTTGCCCGTTTTTGTGAGATTAAATATATGATAAGTGAAAATTTCTAATAATGATATAAATTTTTATTAACAAATTATAATGGATAAAGGTGAAATTCTTAACTTATTTACTTGCTACAAAAAGTCTAAAATATATATAATATTTATTTTTTTATTCGTACGTAGCACGGTTGATTGCTAGTCCATATATACGATTTATTCGGCAAAGGACTTCAGCTAGTTTTTTTTGACTTTTGGCTTTTGGCTTTTGGCTTAAAACCTAAAAAATCATAATGTATCGTTTGTGTTTGAGTCTTTTTGTTTTTACATAATATAATTTTATATATTTTTAAAAATATCACAATTTTTATTATACATATTTGTTTTTTTAGAAAAAAAATATTTTTTTGTTAAGAATTTAATTTATAATAAATAAATTAAAATTTTTTATTTGTATGGTAATTTAGGTAGTATAATAATTGTTAAACTCCTAATGTGTTTAGAAGTATTGTGGTTGGATAATTCTAAGAGTTCTTATTTGTTTAGGTTTCTTAAGTGATTATCCTAGTTTGATTTGGATTCATGAGTTTGTATTGCATTAGAAGACCGTGATCAGAATATTATTCAAGCTGAGAGAATGAAGTACAACACAAGAAACTAAGAGTACAAACCAATAAAGTAGCTTAGCGCGAGAGCATAAAACAATCAGGCACGTAACTGCTCGAGCGGTCCCAAGTACACTCAAGCAGACCCCATGCAATTTTAATTCAATTGAAACTCCATTTGTCTGGTTTTGAAGCCTATATAAAGGACCATAAGTCAGGTACAAAATGATCTTCTAAACTTCATATCTCAGAGCTCTAAAGTTAATCAGAAGCGTTTGTCGTACTCCAATATTCGAAAATTATTTGTGACAAATCTATGATAGTGCTCTAAGTTTCGACGGAGAATTCTACCGAAGTGACAGGTTCGAGGATTCATTGCTACGGTAATTAAGTAGGGAACGGTGCATGTGGATTTGGCAAGATAGTTTAAAATATTTGAATTGAGAATTCGATCAAAATATGTAAATGGGTATCTTGTAATTGTTCAATTGGTTAGTGTTTGATTTATCAGGATTATAATTAGTCCCGTAATTTTTTATCCAAGTTGGGTTTTCTACGTAAAAAATCTCGTGTGTTGAGTTTGAATGTTTGATTCTATACTTCTTACATTCCACAGCATAGATTGATTAAAAACTTAAAGAGAATAATTTTTTAATTAGTTTAATTTAAAAATATAAAAATAATTTTTTCAATTGGTATCAGAGCGGGTTTATTTTTTTCAAAAATAATTATAATTTTTTTATTAAAAAAAGGTTATAATCTTTTTGATTAAAAATATCTTTACAAAAATAAAAGTTTTTTGTTTTTTTTGAAAAAACGATCATAATCAATCTTAATCATGAAGTTTTCAAGAGAAGGAAACTCAACCATTAAACCTCCCATATTAGATGGAGGAAACTATTTTATTGGAAAGTTCGGATGTGAACATTTTAAAAATCCATCAAAGAAAGGGTTTAAATTTCAGTTGTTAATGGTTATACCCAACCCACTATTAAGTTTGGAGATGATTTTATTTTAAAATCAACCAAACAATGAGATAAAAAAGATTTTGAAAATATAAGTTGAAATAGTAAGGCTATCAATGCCATCTTTAGTGGTATTACACAGGAAATATTTCGACGAATTTGCACGTGTAAAATTGCTAAAAAATGTGGGATATTCTTGTAATCACTCATGAAGGTAGTACAACTATAAAAAATTTAAAATTTCAAAAGCTCACTACCAGTTTTAAAACTTTAAGAATGGAAGATAATTCGACATTTGATGATTTTTATGCCAAATTAAGTGGCATAATCAATTCTAATTTTATTCTTAGCAAAAAAATGCCAGAATCCTGTATTAATGTTAGAAAGATTTTGAGTTCACTTTCCGAGATATTCCAACCAAAAGTTACCGCTATTGAAGAAAGCAAAGATATTGATACGTTGTTAGTGGAACAGTTGGTTGAAAATCTTCAAACCTATGAAGGTAGTCTACGTCAATCTAAAAAACCTAAAAGTATGGCTTTAAAAATGATTTAGGATGACCTTGACGAGGCTGAGAAAGATGATAAGATTGATGTTGAGATTATGAAATATTTTGTTAAAATATTTAAAAATGCTTTTAAAAATATTAATTGCAGCAATCTCAATCTGAAAAATAAAGTGGAAGATAAACTCAAAACTAATTTTAAGAATGATAATAAAAATTGAAAAAATCAATTCCAAGGCATACAGTATTTTGAATGTCAAGGCTATGACCATATGGTAAATGAATATCCAATCAAGAAAATGAAAAAGGATAAAACTCTTAAAGTCGCACGGGATGACAGTTCTTCTGACGAGATTTCTGACAACTGACAATGATGATGGTAGATTTGTTGCGTTTACTTTTTTATTAAATTCTGTTGATTATGCACACATATGCACTAATCCTAAGTCTGTCTGTGAATGTTCACAAAGTGAGTATGTTAACAATAATGATGAATATGATTATGAATCAGAAGATGGTGAATCTCTTCAGTATGCATATGAAAAATTGTATGATGAAAGTTATAAATTGACTAAAATGAATTTGAAATTGACTACAAAGATAAAAAAAATTTGAAAAAGAAATAGAAAATTTAAAACACGAATTGCCTGAAAATTTATCTGAAGTTAATCAATTAAAAACTCATAAAGTCATTTTAGCAAAAAAAAAATTGAATGCCGCTAAAAAAAAAAGAGATAACTTAATTGAATCATGTAAAATTTTTAAAAACACTATTTTTAATCTTGAAAAAAATTTGCATGAAAATATTGAGTCAAAAATGTTACTTGAGTCGAGAGTTTTAAATTTGGAAAAAGATCTTGATACTTCTATTGCTACACTTAAAAAATTAAACGCAGGTTCTCTAACCTTAGAAGAAATTTTAAGTGTGCATAAAGGAGCGTCAGATCGATCCAAACTTAAGTATGTTCACAAATCTTTTACCCCAAAAGATTCAGGTAAAATGAAATTTTTGAAAGCTGTGAATGCTCTAAGAAATTCTGGTCAAAATACTTTTAAAAAGTTTGCTCACTTTAAGGGTCAAACTTAAAAAATAAAATAAAAATATTCAACAAAGTTAAATAATTTTAAAAAATTTGTCCCTATTTGTCATCATTGTAGAATATTGGGACATATTAAATCCCGATACATAAGGTTTCACGAGTTAGCTCATTGTTAGCCTAACGCTCGAGCGAACCCATTGGGAACTCGAGCGAACAACTGACAGAGAGACGAAATAGCTCACTAGCAGTATAGCACTCGAGCAAACTCTTTGGGCTCTCAAACGGTCAACTAGCAGAGAGACGAAATAGCTCACTGGCAGTGTAGCGCTCGAGCGGACAGATAGACGAAATAACTCACTGACAGTATAGCGCTTGAGCGGACCTTTTGGGTACTCGAGCGGTCAACTGGCAGAAATGTATTTTTGGCTAGAAACCCAACACTCCCATGATATCTTTGCCTAAAACTCGAGTTGTATGGGTTAGAAAGTCAAATCTGATAGGGAATTCAGTTCATAGTGCCTGAAAAAATCATTATGTTGTCAAAACCTTTAAAAACGCTCCAACTGGAACATGTGTCTCGAAATAATATTTATCTCTCTCTTTAAAATAAAAGGCAAAAGGAAAAAAAAGATGGGTATATATATATATATATATGTATGTATGTATGTGTGTGTGTAAATATGTTTTTGTGGTTGTTCTTTTGACTTGCAAATTTTTTTATGTGTTAATTCTTTTGACTTTCAAATTCTGGATAACTTGATTAATTCAAATTAAATCAATTTTTATGAAATAAGTCAAAATAAAAAATTGACTTATTGATTTTTGTCGGTAAGAAGTTAAAAAATTTATAATTTTGAGTTTACTTTATTATTTTTCAAATAAAAGATATTTAAACTTGTGTTTAAATTTTTCATTGGAGCCTTTTTGAATATTTTTTAAAGAATACTTTTTAATTGATCATGATGGTAGAATTCCTATGTTGATGTTGATATCTACAACTACCTCTGTCTGTTTATCTATTCACTGGTCACTTCTCATTGAGAACTATTTGTGCTATAAAATACTTACAAAAATAGTTACCTATACAAACTTTGCTTTCTTGTTCATTTTAGTGTGAAAGTCGCCACTTATGCTGCTGTACAAACATATTTAAGAAAATAACTAACTATGCGAATCTTGTCTTTTCATTCGTATTAGTGTGACAGCTGGCGAATAAAGCACAAATATTTTTTTTAATATATAGTTCTTTGTTAGATGGAGCTTCTATCTTTTTTCAACAAATATACATTGAGAATTTATCTGGTTTGATTTCAAAAGTATGAAAAATTCTTAAAAATATTTAAATATATTTCATGAAATATCGATTACGCATAAAGATTAAACCTAAAGTTTGAAAAAAAAAGTCGAGTAAACTCTTGCCTAAGTTTTTTTTTTAATTTCCTCGTAACATTAAATCTTAAATTTGTTTTTGTTTTGAAAGTTCATAAGTTTTTTTATCTTCATTGAATGATTTATATTTTTTGGTTTGAATGTTAAAAAAAATTATTTTATTATAATGTTGTTAAATTTCAAAAAATAAAAAATATATAAATAAAAAAGGAGAACTTATAAGCGTTTTAAGAAAACTAATTTCATGGGATGGCTTCTTTAGATTTTTCGTTGTGGTTTCTAAGCAGTACTTCCAGACCATACACAAAAATGGGAAGATATGTGGTTTGGGACTCTGTTTTTGGAATTGATTTTGAACTAATTTTTTAATGATTTCTATTTATTTGATCTTGTTGGAGATATGATCTTGTTTTGTTTGATCAGGAAAACAAGAATAAGAAGATTTCTTGAATCAGGATTTGAAGATTTCTCTTGGGAGATTACAGATTGAAAATGTGTTTTGTGTAATTAAGAGTTTTTGTATTTACCTAGAATTGAAAAGGGAAAAATTGTTAATAATTTAATTTATAATAAATAAATTAAAGTCTTTTATTTGTTTGGCAATTCAGGTTGTATAATAATTGTAAAATTTTTAATATGTTTAGAAGTCTTGTGGTTGTAATTCTAAGAGTTCTGATTTGTTTAGATTTCTTAAGTGATTATCCTCGTTTGATTTAGAGTCATGAGTTCGTATTGTATTAGAAGACCGTGATTAGAATATTATTCAAGTTCGGATACTGAAGTACAACACAAGAAGTCAAGAGTGCAAGCCAATAAAGCGGACTCAAGTGCGCTTGAGTGGACTTTAGACAGTTTTAATTCGATTGAAACTCTAATTGCTTGATTTTGAGGCCTATATAAATGACCATAGACCTATATAAAGGACCATTAGCCAGGTATGAAATGATCTTTTGAACTTCATATCTCAGAGCTCTAAAGTTAATAATTAGAAGCGTTTATCGTGCTCCAATATTCGAAAATTGTTTGTAATAAATCTTATACAGTATTCTAAGTTTCGACGGAGGATTCTGCCAGAATGGCAACTTCAAGGATTCGTTGCTGCCAGGATCAAGTGGGGAACGGCGCACGTAGATTCGACAAGATGGCTTAAGACATTTAGGTTGATGATTCGATCAGGTATGAAATGATCTTTTGCAAACTCCTTTTAATGTTAGTCCAAATAAGTATATGTTTTAAATATCTCCCATTATAAATAAGTAAAAAATAAAATTATTTTCCCAATTTTTTTAAAAGAAATCAAAAGATGAAAAAAAAGCCACTTAAGCAAAAAGTAACTCTTTGTTGTGTTGGTAAATAAAGTGATTTGTTTGAAAATGATAAAAATAATCATTTAGTTGAGATACTCTGTTTCCGTTATTATAAGGTTTTTAGGCAAATATTCAAAAGTATATATATACACACTAGCCTTGAATTCGTGCTATGCACGTATTAATATATTATTAATTTTTAAATTAACAACTTTCCTTAAACAAATACACGGACTAATACGCTATTGTGTTTTAATATTATTAATTATCATTAAATCACATTTTTACAAAATATTTAAATTCTTAAATCATAAAAATAAATTATGCTCACTTTTAAAATGATACGTATATTTTAATAAGTTTAGTTCACTAAATTATACATAAAAATACAGAATATGGTTTTATATGAACTTTTTATTTATTAAGCATTGTACGGATCAATTCTTGCAATATTTGTTATGTCCATATAATGTATGTTAATTAGATATTATTAAGTCTTTAACTAAATTTATTTCATCAATATTCTCATCTATTAACTGTCTGGGTAACAACGAGAATAAATAAAAATAAATAAATTTAGTGATCAATTTAATTTAATTTAATTAACCGTCATATTTAAATAACTTTTATAGAAATGATCAAAAAGTTTTGTTTTTATATTAAAAAAATAAAAGACTTAATAGGTCAAGAATGTAAATATATTTATATAAATATATTATGTATTTATAAAAGGAGTTTTATGTTTTTGACCTATGTATTTATAGATTCTTCAAAAATTAAAATATAAAATATACTTTGAAAGCATTTCTTTATTGATGACCAAATCTATAAAAAAAAAAATTATGTTCACTTTAAGTTATTTTATATTTGCTTCACTCCTTAAGTTATGATCGTGAAAATATTATAAGTCAAGAAATTTAATATATTCTGCCATATTAATGATTTCAATTAAGAAATTTAACGGATATTATGATATTCATTAAAAAGTCAATAGTTATAAGTAAAAAGAATTCACACTTTTAAGTTCAAAAAGTTCACAATATTTTGTTATAATATAATAGTTAAATATATATGTCCATTTTTGTTTGATCGAATTCAAGTGTACCTATCGCTTGAAGATTAGTGTGTGTTGATCTGGGTTTTTTTATATATATTTTTTCGTTTTTAGTAAACATTTTTCTGTATTAGTATAGATTTGGCAAAAAAATTCAGACAAAAAAAGGCTTAAATAAGACAAAAAAAAAAAGAAGGAAATTTAGCATAGTTTTTTTGACTTTTTGTGATTTCTTTGGTCAAGTAATCTTTTTTCAATTTTGGCCAGAACCAACATACATTTTAGATTTCCCTTGTCACGGAAAATTAGAGAAGTAAAACATCTAAACCAAAATATATAACAAATTCAGAAAAAAAAAACTCTAATAAAGAACCGTTAGACTTTTTAAACCAAACATAGGTGTTTACTCATTATATATAGAGTTGAGAGAAAGTAGTAATTTTTATTTTATTTTTTTGGCCACAGAAAGACCTAGAATATTCTAATCTATGGGGAAAAAAAAAACCGAGAATCACCCAACTGTCCACAATAGGACTTGAACCTACAAGCGCCATGACAAAAAATTTAAAAAATACTATTAATTAGACTACAAATGCCTTGGTAAGAGAAAGTAATAATTACTCTCTTTGAAACGGAGAGACGTTGTGTCTCCGTTATTTTAATAGTAAGTAGAATTTGCACATTAATTGCCTCGTGATTTATCTATTTTCCTTGAAAGATTTTTCACGTAAATTTTGGTCTCTTTTATTATTTGCTTTTATTTTTTGTCATTTAATTTGCACTTGATAATAATTATAAGTATGGTTGTTTTTTAAAATATTTGACAAAGAAAAAGGTATATAATCCCATTCTATAAAGATTTTAAATTAGTTTGGAATCAAAGTATTGACCTGAACCAACTGATTTTGTAGATTCCATTTTGAATTTTGGCACTAACCGATACCATGCCCATCCATTCCACCATTAGGCTTTATTTGGGATGTCTAAAATATTTGATTTTTATGAGATTTAGCCTTTAAAAAAAAACATAAAGAAAATATGTCATTAATTTCTAGAGATAGGTCATTTTTTTTAGAGTAATTTCTAGAGTAATTTTTTTTTTCTTTTTATTAAAATATTTAATATGTCATTAATTTTTTCTTTTAAATTATAGTGTTTGAGATATTGACACAGTTTTTTTTTTGTTAAGAACAGTGTTGGCGGCTTTTTAAAAAATTCAAACAGTATACCTTAAAATCTGGTTTTTTTATAAACAAGCCAACTTTTTATATAGTCCAAACAGACCTTATTTAAGAATATTGTATCGAAGGAAAATTAAAAAAGTGTAGTTTGAGTTAGTAAGAAAACACATATAAAAAAATTGTATCTAATTTAAAATAAGTTTAAGTAATGTGAGATTGTTTGCTCTAACATAATGTTCTAAAAACCAATCCTGTGATTGAACTAGAAAAAGAGGTCAGATAAATGAGTCACAAATATAAAAATTACATATAACTCACAATTCAAACAATTGCATTTTAAAAAAAAACCAAAAAAATATGATGGTGGTGAAAAATTGGTGTGAATCTCCTGGTTGCATTTCAATTCCATAAATTAATAGAAAAATATTACGTGCACAGATTTAAACACACTCTTTTCACATGGAGTGGGTCCACAATTATACCCACCCTATTAAATAGGGGTGTGTTCGAATCTGTGTCTAGTGTCTGTGCATGTAACAATACTCAAATATAAAATGTGAATCATAAGAATTAAAAAAAAAGGTGCTCTGATTGATTTAACAATATTAATGAGTATTACAAGTTACATAATAAGAGTATGACAACTAGTACACGTACACATATACACTAATACATAATTACACAATAAACCAAAAAAATAGGAAGTTGAGGAAGAGAACCCTCAGCGGAGAAGAAGATTTGAAAAACCATAAAAGTGTAGAGTTGAAATAGTAGAAAAATAATAAATTATAAAGACAACATATTTGAACTAACAGGTTCTTTTTAATTGTTAATGTTTCGATATTTCAAACGAATGAATCGCACGCAATTTTAAAAGGTGTAAAGCGATTTTGCAAAACTACACTAGTTTTCTCTCTTGAACGGTTCAGTGGTTGTTTTTGAATCGAAAGACAGACCAATTGGCATTCTGACTAGTTAAACTGGCCAGTTCAATCCGACTTTCACGATATTGATCTAACATCTCTACCATATGCAGCTGCCTTTTAAAATATATCACTTGCAGCTTTTTTTCAAGATTTGTCAACGTGCAAGTCTTTAATTTTGGATGTCTGTTGGATTTGTGTCTCGAGTTTTCCAGCAGAATCAAAAGCCGGTGCTACTTAGTGCTAGTTAGCACTAACTAGCACCGCCAGCTGGCACTAGTAGGGCTCTAGTTAGCACTAGCTGTCGCTTGAGCGCCAGTACACCAGAAATTGGCGCTAGCAAATCCCTAGCAACGTGCTCGGGTACCGGGAGGACATAATTGTGCGTTAACAAGGCGCTCAAGCGCCGGGAGGACAGAAAGTGGCAATGTATGGTGCTTGAGCGCCGCCACGATGTACTGAAGTTATTTTTAGGGTTTTTTGGTGATACTTGTATATATTGTCCCTTTTGCTTAGTCTAGAATTTATGAAGACTCTTGAAATACATTAGAGAGACTTAGATTTGGAAGCTAGAAAGAGTAGATAGATTGAGAGAGATGCTCAGTTTGAGGTCATATACAGAGATAGTGAGAAAGCGAGTTATCGTATAATCCTTATTGCGTATAGTGGATTGTTTTTTCTCGCCCGTGGACATAAGCAGTCAGCTGAACTACGTAAACATTGTGTTTTTTGTGTGTGATTGTAAAAGTGCGTGAAATGAGTTATGCTCTAATATCATGTAGAAGTTTTATATCTAATGCAAAAACTTAAGCCATTAGATATGGATTTTGAAACATTATATAGTGATCAATTATTTTGTACACATTATGTAAGCATGTATATACTCTAACACATCAAGAAAATGGAGATCTTAGGTTCAATTTTTTGAACATTTTAATACTGTCTACACAAGATTTTAATAGTTCTCATTAATTTTAACTTTGTTCAACAAGAGGTACATAAATTCGTAATTGACAAATGCTATGATAACTAAATTATTTTACTAAATTATTCTTCCAATTGATGTGTCATGTTCACAATGTTTGATAGTTTATATGAGACTCATTACATCAACATTTCTATTGCTTGCCATCATTTGGTAGAATAATTTAGTAACCAAATTTATTCACCATAGTATTATTAATATTATTTAAAAAGGAAGCCTATAAGGAAGCCGCAGCCTCAGCCTCAGCCTCAGCCTCAGCCTCAGAGAAGCCTCGTAGCCGCAATAGAGCACAACAGCAGCAGCTGGTAGCTGCACAGCAGAACCGCAGCAGCAACTGAACAGCAGAGCCGCAGCAAGAGCTGCACAACAGTGCCCAACAGCAGCAGTTACATAGAAGCGCCGCAGCAGCAGCTACACAACCGAGCACAACAGCTGTAGCTACAAGGCAAAACAGCAGCAATCTGGCTTAACAGTAGCAAAAGTCTATCAGCAGTAGCAGCTATAGCTTAAGAAACATAACAGAATTAGTTATGTTTAATAAAGTTACGGACTAATCAAGGTCGATTACCAGCTGCAAAAATGCTAGTTAGATGTGGTAGTTAGAATTAGTACATGTATAAATAGAATTGTAATAGAGGTTTTACGAACTAATCAAGAGTTGTTGTACAATAATAATTTAAGAAAATTAGTACGAACAAAATCTTATTGGAGGGTTTGCATAGTATTTAAATATTATTGTAGTTTGGCATTTAGTTAATATTGGATTTTTATGTGGCATAATTCAAGGTGACACTTAGTCATGCATTGTCCTTCTTATTGCGAGTAATACATTTTTCGAATTTCAGGTGAGTGGTTTAGTATGTTACGTATTTTCTGAAATCACCCATGTCCCTAATTGGTTTTTGAAAAAGAAAAGAAAAATTTTTAAATTCTTTTTGTATAAAAATATATTAATATTTGTGATGTAAAATTCATGACATAGAAATTATTTTTGGCTCATTCAAAAATTACATAGAGCTTTCATATTCAAATGATACATGAAGTTTTTTATGCACCTTTTTGCGGTGCGACTTATGAGATTTTATTTTTGGATCATGTTCAAAGTCTAGGAGAAAGGTCCTCTACGGATATGACTTTGGCCGCTAGGGAAAAGTCTACCACCTCGCGCCCGTGGTGATTTTAGTACTCAACAGTTTTAGGAAAAAGACTTGGTATTCTGGATGACTCTACTATGCTCATATAGTTGGTAAGGTATGGTATATAAATGCTATGTACATTAAACAAATATGCTAAAAATATTTTTAATTTTTATTATAAATTATAATTATATTATATTTTTTTAAATACCTTTAATTTCTATTACAAGCCATAATTATGTTTTTTTTATTTTAGCTACAAATTATGATTTTTACTAAACACTTATAATTTTTACTACAAATTATAATTTATAAGCTACTAATTTTAGTAATACCGAATAGCACATATGTAAAAGATGTGTTTAGTGATTTGAGTGGAATATTTTTCAAAAAGAAAAAATATTAAAAGTAATTGGTTTAAAGTCAAATACTGTAAGATTCGCGCAGAAAAAAAATCGATCACTTCATTTTCATACACCCACATTATAATTTTGAGTTATTAAGAAAAATTGACATATATGTAGCTTACATCAGTTTCTTGAAGCAGGAACTTTAACCTTTTTACTTTTTAAATGTGCTTGTGTTTCCTTTGAAAAATGATTAGGTATTTTAGAGTTAGGATACCACGTAGTATTCTTGACAAATAAATAAAAGTATCACAGTGAAATTACTGCATGATATATATTTTGAAAATACTAAATAATTACTCGTTTCCTATTTGTGTTTTATTTTATTTTTTATTTTTATTTCTGTTTCTCTTCCAGGGAAGAGTTAAGTGGTGCGCAGTGAAAACTATGAAGAATACACCAAAAATGGCAAGTAAAGCGAGGGGGTACTTTAAAGCACAAGTTAAGTTTTTTGGGGGACCATTTCGATGTAAAGGTCATGGCCATGGTCATGCGCGTGGCCCCAATACAATACTAGGAGGACTTTGTGTGTGTGTGTGTGTGTGTGTGTGTGTGTGGGGGGGGGTGGTTTTGTAGCTTCCCAACCTATATAGGGGGGGGGGG
>JAULJZ010070790.1:0-35021 GCA_032270985.1 Heliamphora pulchella | reverse complement strand
AACATAAAATTTATATTCTGCAAGAACCTAAAATCTGGTCTTCTGTGTGTAAACCGTACTCTACACACCAGATTAAAACTATACAGAATATCGGACATCCATGCATAATAAATAAATGATATACATACATTACTCATAAAGATTCTCATAAAATGAAAACTAATTTTATTAAAAATTAAATTAAATACTAAAAATATAGTTTTCAGTATACCAACCCTAATAGTGTAAGCCAAGAAAATAGAGTTCACACAGAATTTTTTAAAATATAGTTTGGTTCTCATGGTTGTGCCCATTTTGGTCTTGAGCAAATCTTAGTTTCTTGAGTGCTGTTAGAGAATGTAGCCCTAGCATCCACACAGAAGTGGCTACTTCTCACCCATATAGGTGATTCTTATTAAGAGTATCCTACTATACCCCACTTGAATTTTAAGGTATAAGAACCATTAAAAGCATAGCTTACCCTAATAACGCTACAGGTATCACTGTACTTATTATAGGACTGGATAGGAGATTTTATCTCCACAATGATGACACTAAATCACACACAATTCGGTTGTCCCTTTGAACCTAGATCTTAAAATCTCCCGTCAATTAGATTAGGTTGCCATTGAGGTGACTTTTAAATCATAGGCTGTAATTAAGCCCATTCCCCTCGATAAACGACTAACGTGCTCTCTGCTTAAGTCTTTAGTTAACGGATCTGCTATATTGTTTTTAGATTTTATATATTCAATGGAAATTATTCCACTCGAGAGCAAGTGTTTCACGGTATTGTGTCTGCAATGTATATGTTTAGACTTACCATCATATATATTATTCTGTACCTTAGCCATTGCTGATTGACTGTCGCAATATATGCAGATGGTTGGCACAGGTTTAGGCCACATAGGGATATCTTCTAAAAATTGGCAAAGCCACTCAGCTTCCTCTATAGCTTAGTCTAAAGCTATAAACTCAAATTCCATTGTGGACCTTGCTATACATGCCTGTTTAGACGATTTTCATGACACAGTTGCACTACCCAAAGTGAATACATATCCACTTGTAAATTTTGAGTCATTAGTATTAGATATCCAATTTGTATCACTGTACCCTTCTCATATCTTTCATGTCAAATCTCTTGTTTAATATGCTCTTGGTAGTTTTAATTATAAAATTATTATTACCCAAGATTAGTATGCCATCAATATATAAACAAATAATGACATAACATTTGTCAGTGTCTTTCACATAGACACATTTGTCACACTCATTTATTTTGAATCCATTTGACAGCATTACATTGTCAAATTTTTCATGCCATTATTTAATTGCTTATTTTAACTTGTAAAGGGACTTAACATGCTTACATACCTTATTTTCTTGTCCTGGAGCTATAAAAGCTTCAGGTTGTTCCATATAAATTTTTTCATTTAAATCTTCGTTCAAAAAGGCTGTCTTAACATTCATTTAATGAATTACTAAATCAAATAATGATGCAGTAGAAATCAACATTCTAATGGAAGTTATTCTGGTCACAGGTGAGTATGTATCAAAGTAGCCCACCCTTTCAGTTTGCTTGTAGTCCTTAACTACAAGTCTCGCCTTGTATTTCTCAATTGATCTATCTGCTCTCATTTTTCTATTGAATATCCATTTATATCCAAGTGGTTTACAACCAGGTAAAAGATTCACCAATTCCTAAGTATGATTTTGCAAGATAGATTCAATTTTACTATTAATTGTCTATTTCCACAAAGGTGCATCTAAGAAGGGCATTGCTACCTTAAAAGTTTGAGGCTCATTTTCTAAAAAAAATGTTAGAAAATCCAGACCAATGGATTTGGATGTTCTAGCTCGTTTACTACGTCTAAGCTCATCATCCTCTCTCAATCCTTGATCCTCACTTTCTGTTTGACTACTGCCAACTGCAGCATCATAAGTTCTTTTATGAGAACTTATCTCTTATATAGATTTGCACAGAAATACATGTTCAAAGAACGATGCATTTCTAGATTCAATAACCGAATTTACTTGAATCTCAGAATTATCACTTCTATGTACTAGAAACTGATATGCGCTACTGTTATTTGCATATCCTATAAATATACAATCAACAGTTTTCGATCCAATCTTGATCCTTTTAGGATTTGAAACCACCACCTTAGCTAAACACCCCCACATTCTTAAGAATTTGTAGGAAGGCTTTCGAACATTTCATAATTCATACGGAATCTTATTCATTTTTTTGTGGCGTATTTTGTTGAGAATGTAATTGGCAAATAGTATTGCTTCCCCCCATAAGTTCTGAGGTAACACAGAACCAATGAGTAAAGCATTCATCATTTCCTTTAAAGTATTATTTTTTCGTTCAGCAACTTTATTTCGCTGTGGAGAATAGGGAGCTGTTATTTGATGGATAGTTCCATATTGTGAACAGAACTCACCGAAAAGTAATTCATATTCACCTCCTCTATCACTCCTTAAGAGTTTAATCTTTCTGCCAAGTTGGTTCTCAACTTCCATTTTGTACAAAATAAAACTTTCTAAAGCTTTAATCGTCTTTGTTCCTTAGCAAATACTCATAACAGTACTTAGTATAATCATCTATAAAAGTGATAAAATACTTTTTGCCTCCTAGTGTTTGAACAAATTTCAAATCACATATATCACTATGGATTAAACCAAGAGGCTCGGTACTTCTTTCCATATATTAAAAATTTGATTTAATTAATTTAGTTTCTATACAAGTTTCACGTTTATTATTTGAGTCAATTTCAAATTTAGGTAAATAATTCA
The DNA here is from genome assembly GCA_032270985.1 of Heliamphora pulchella. Taxonomy (NCBI): domain Eukaryota; kingdom Viridiplantae; phylum Streptophyta; class Magnoliopsida; order Ericales; family Sarraceniaceae; genus Heliamphora; species Heliamphora pulchella. The sequence goes on along the minus strand of JAULJZ010070790.1, from coordinate 32,243 downwards.
TGGTAATTAATCTAAGCAAATATTCAAAATTAGCATGTCCTAATCTACCATGCCACATATAAGAAGACTTAAGCAAATAAGCAGAAGATGTAGAATTCTTATTTATAGTTGGAATTACAATTAGTACATTCAGCTTGAATAACTCATCTGACAAGTACCCCTTCCCCACAAACATGCCATCTTTATTAAGTACAAACCTGTCAGACATAAAGACCAATTTAAAGCCATTTTTGCGTAACAGTGATCCCAACACAAGATTCTTCCTAATCTCTGGCACATGTAGGACATTGTTAAGCGTCAGCTCCTTGCCTGAGGTCTTCTTCAGTACAACCTTTTCTTGTCCTTTCACCTTAGCAGTAGAAGAGTTTCCCATGAATAACTGTTCTTCACTTGTCACTGCTTGATAAGTGGTGAATATCTTCTTATCTGCACAAACATGTCGGGTTGCACCGGTGCCCACCCACCACTCCCTTGGGTTGGATCTAACAAAGTTGACCTCAGATACTACTGTTGTCAGGTTCATCTAAGACACATCAGATGAGAGATTCTCTATTTCAGTAACGTTGACCTTAGCATGCTTCTGCCTCTTTGAGGTATTTCCCTGGTCTTTGCGGCTTTGGCAATCCTTCGCTCAATGGTTGCACATGAAGCACTTTCTCTTGAACTTCTTAGAATCACCACCCTTAACCTTTTGGTTGTGATTCTTCCGCTTCTTCCCTTTCTGGGCAAGTTCCACCACATTGACTTTCGCTTTGAACTGGAACCCCCGTGAACCTTTCTTCTCGATAGTGCGGTTATCATCCTCTATCTTGAGCCTAACAATCAGGCCTTCAAACTTCATTTTCTTGCGCTTGTGCTTCAGATAGTTCTTAAGATTCCTCTAGGATGGTAGCAACTTTTTAATAATCGCAGCAACTTGGAATGACTCACTTAATGTCCTACCCTCGACATGAATCTCATGCAGGATCAATTGAAGCTCTTGGACCTAACTAATGACAATCTTTAAATCCACCATTAAAAATTCGAGGAATCTGTCGACAACGAATTTCTTAATGCCGGCATCTTCTGTCTTGTATTTCATATCCAGCGATTCTCACAATTTTTTTGCCATCTTCAGTGCACTGTACACGTTGTACAACGTATTGTCCAAACCATTCAGGATATCGTTGCGGGATAAAAAGTCAGCCTGCTTCCATGCAACAACCGCAGCAACAACTTGCCGATCTCCCTCATTCTCAGACAATGAGAGAGCATCCACCTGGAGGAATCGCACCAGATTCAGCGTCGTAAGATAGAACAGCATCTTTTGCTGTCACCTTTTGAAGTAAGTCCAAGTTTCTCCCTATAGCTCACAGGAACCGTAGCTAGAATCAGGGTCGAAACAGAGGCCACCACAGGGGCAGAAGTAACAGGGGTGGGGTTCATTCTGTTGTCGATTTCGGTTGCCATAACTACAAAAGTCGAATCAACACCAAAACAAAATCCAATAATAAGTTTATAAAACTTATAAAACAGTAACGTTTAAATAACTGTAATAAACGTTTAAACAAGTACCCACAGAAAATTTTTAGAAACTAAGTATATACTAATCTGTCTTAAGATTGTTGGTTTTTATATCTGGAAATACAATAATCTTTCGGTTTAACGAAACCACACAGCGTTAAAAAGCAGTAAAAATATACAGCAACCAAAAAATAAATTTGAAAAATCCAAAAAACAGAAATATGAAATCTGTTTTATTTATACTGGAACCTTTAAAAAAACAGATGTAGATAAAAGGCAAACTTAAACACTATTTTGAATGAAACTGAATTAAATAAGAAAACTAATTTTGCAAACAGTAAACTAAAAAATAGAACACTATTTTACAGACAGAGCAGAAAGCAATAAAAGAAAGCAGATAGAGAATCTGGAAACAGATTTATAAAAACTACAGTAATATAAAATTTAAAATACTATTTTCAGTATGAAAATAGCAGAACAAAAAAGCAGATGACAAACATCTTGTATAATAAGAACTAGGAACGAAAAACTGAACAGAATATGAAAACTCTTGTATAACAAGTTGAGATTGAGTCTAATGTTCAACGTTGTGTCCTTAAGACGAATTACACCATTTTCTCGGTGTTTACGATTTAACGAGCGTTTGCTTCTAGGATAAAACAATCTCTATGTGCAAAAGAAGCAAAACAATCTGCACACACAGCGAACCAGGCTGCGTTTGAACTTTCTCAGACAATATGATCGAAAATGACAGCAAAATGTCGATAGAAGATGAAGTAGAGGGGCAGAAAGTTGGAATTATCGAAATAGGTCTAGAACAACCTTTAAATAAGCGTTCCAGGTGAATGTTTGTCTCAACCCAAACAGGCACAAACACCGGTTCGGTCTGGCAGTTGGACCACACAACAGGCACGAATCGGTTTGACTTTCAATGGTCCCAAATCGAACGATTCGATAACGGTAACGGTAACTTGTTTAAAGAATAAATTTGAAATTACTAAGCGAGCAAAGTAAATTAAGAAAAAACTTACGCAGCAAAAAGAATTTTAGTTAAATTTTAAAGATATTGTTTCTGGGAAATTTTAAATCGTGGGTAAGTTTAATAATCAAAAATTTTAAAATACGTAAAGGATTAGTATCCTATACTCACGCGAGGCTTGATTTTCTTGCTAGGCAACAGAGTTTTGTCACCAAAAGATTAGGAAGTTGGGATCGAAAACGAAAAGATAGTTTGTCGCACCTAAGTCGAGGTGAGAGTGCTTAAGTATTATTTTGAATAGAAATGCATGAATTATGCTTTAAATCTACTTTATATCCATATTTTGAAGCATGAAGCATGAAAACAAAATTATGATAGCATGATTTTTTATTCAAATGCCATGATGTTTCTAAATATGCTATATGTACCTTTTGAAAAGTATATATTTGTGATACAAATATTTTGACAAATGTTATTATGAGATGATATTCCAAAGTGTCAAGTGACAAGGGTTTTCAGCCCTTTATATCCTGTTAGGGGAGGTTGCCCAACTATGGGTGTTGTTTCTCCCTATGAGGGAGGTTTTTCGTTTAGCGAGAATTTTTGCCTCAAAGGCTTTGCAGGCTAAGTCCCGGACAGCACATACCACTCATGCTTGGTGGAGAGTGGCCCTCATTCTATCACGTTGCTATCCGTGCATTGAGAATTGAGGTTACAGTACCGTCAAAACTCCCGATTGTGAGGTGGACGACTACTTGATCACTGTTGGGTATGAATTGTGAACGAAATAGGGTTATTTTGAATTGTGGCAGTTATGCTGGAAATTTTATTTTTGAGTACAAGACAACGAATTCCACGAATTGTGGTTGTTGAGCCTAAACAATATTTTTGCAAGGATTGTGAGATCTTGAAAAACTGATAAAATTGTGTATGAAATTTTTGTGACAAATGAATGCAATATCTTACTTTTCTCATGGACTGCATGATGTTATAGTATTTTCAAGTAGAATGACTATTTTCTATCTTGTTCATTATAATACTAAATGTACTCTCCTATGACCTTATGGTTACAGATAGTATGGATGGTTAGAGTTGATCCACCACAGTTGTTGGGTCCATAGACTCAGACTCGCAGTCAATTGTGTTTTTGTTTAAATCTTTAGTAATCAGGACTTGAAGTGTGAAGTTTTTGTTAAGTACATATTTCATTTTGAATGTACGAAAAAATGTATCTATGATATGTACAGCTATTTTTGATCCTATAAATAAATAATTATAGTTTGACTGGTACAAATATTCTTTGACTATGTTTTAATCACATTGATATTCAGCCCTTAGAAAGGGGGGTGTGACATGTTTGAGTAGTTGATTAACACAAAAGTTTACTTTAATTTTTTTCTAATAAATTGGTTATAATGCAAAAACGAAAATCTAAAGAACACTTTCAGAAATCACTGCGAGCTAGACGTGGATGAACTTTCATTAAGAAGTTTTACTAATTCAGTTTCGATTCCAAAAACAAGAGAGGCTCGCAAGTCTTCATCCTAAAAAGCTAAAACGAAAACAAATAAAATATTAGGGCACAATGAAATAAAGTCAAGTTCTTTTACTTTTAGCATCTCCTCCTTGCCTTATACTGTGCTCTAACTCCTTCCCAAGCCAAGCCTTGTAATTCTTAAGAAGCCCGCTATCAAACTCTCTACCAATCAGCATCATCAGTCAAGAAGACCAGGCAGGTTGGTACTGACCCAAGAAGGGGGCCTAATGAGGGAATTATATAGATGGCTCACAACAGCATCAGGCCTGATCTGAGTACACCCAAACTGACAGAGGATGTGGTATGGATAGTAGAAGGTGGCCAACCTCAAACCGATTAGCAGGACTCCCAGATGATCCATAGTAGCAGTAATCATTTCTCTTCAACCAAAGGCATTGCCAGGAAATGTCCTCCTCGGTCAAAGATCTCAAAAAGTCCTTCCAAGAAGTTTCAGTGGAGCCAAGGCAATAAACCTGACGGTGGACAAATGACTTCATGCTATAGCGGTCAGATTTAGGCTTATCCAGCAAGTTCACTTTCTCTATCAGCTAAACCTGACAGAAATAAAGAAAAAGGAGAGCTGAGTGAAAAAATGGAGAGATATAAAGAAAAAAAGAGAGCTAAGTAGAAAAATATAGAGAAATACAAAAAAAACAGAGTTGAGTGAACACCTGCAGTAGCAGCAGGGTACTACCCGCAAAATAAGGTGCACCCTCAATACGAACTACGTTAAGACCAAGAAGCATCTTAGCAAGGACTAGTGAAACAGGGTTTTGGCCCTTGTGGATCTGATGAGCTACGTCTATCAAAGAAGAACAAGCCTATCCATCGAAAGGTCCCACGAGGAAACAGGATAATAGACAGATACAAAGAGCATAGCGACATTGAAGTTGAAAGGAGAAATCAGCAAGAGAACCCCGAGGTCCAAAACGGTCGATGATTTGAGCCACATAAAGAGACCCATCATGCGTGATAAGTAACGCCTCGCATTTGGAGAAGCCGTTAAGATGCGTCAACTGATCCCTGGGACTCGAGAAAGGAGTAGGGACTATGACCTCATCTTGGGACAAGATCTCAAGAATGGAAAAAAAGTCCTCCACAGCCGGGCACAACTCCTCATACTCGAAGCGGAACACATGCACATCAGGGTCCCACAGTTGGGCAGCTCCTCTCAAAAGATGCCAGTCGATCCTCATGGTTCTTAAGCAAAATAATGCATCTAAACCAAAGTTGAGGAAGTTCTTACGCTCAATCGAGGAGAACCCACCTATCCAAGACAAAAAGGAGTTGTTGTAAGAATGAGCTATGGAGAAGACAAAGAAGTTAGAGAATGTTTTAGACAGTGGGGTCTGCACCAAGGGGCCCTTTTATAGAGCCAAAAATGGAGAAAACCACAGAATTTCCTTGTGTTTCGTGCCAAAAGGTTTGTCATGGCCGTTACTTTTTTCCTCACGACCGTTATCTTCAATTGTCACGGTCGCCATTTAAGTTCACGACCGCTGTGAGACCCTGACCCGTTCTCTTTTTTAGCATTTTTTTTTATGTGCGTTTAGTGTTTTCGTTGCAGCATATTTATATGCTTTTTTATGCATAATCGGACTTAGATATGCATGCAGGATAGGTTCCCGGGGCCTTTGGGCATTGCGGTGCAAATTCTTAAAAAAAAAAGAAATTTTCGTGACCTATAAATATCTGGCGTTAGATATTTTTAAAAGATATCTTCAAAACTTCTCAGCTAAGTTTCTTCTTTTTTCTCTTTACCTTTTCTTTAACTTCTCGGGAGTCCGGGGCTCGATTTTCGACGATCCAACAGTCGATCCTTATTATTGGCATCGTGGTCTACGCATCCATCCAGACGAAATTTTATTTCGGTGAAGCTAGATTTTGTACGTGGTTCGAGGCGTCAAGTTTTTAACTCACCGAGGTAAGATCCTAGACTCTCATGTCTTATAAGAGTGTTACGTGTAATCGTACGTGTTTTTAACGGTTAAAATGCATGAGATCTGATTTTGTTTCAAAAGTTGGACTTTGGGGTTTAAAACTATTTTTCGTCGATTTCGGTTGGATGGAATCGTGTTTTGAAGGTTTCTTTCGTGGTTTTGGTGTTAAGCTTGGGCATGTGTAAGTTCGAGGGTGTTTGATAGGAGTTTCGAGGCGTTGATTCAAGGTTTGGAGGGTTGAAACCGTAACTCAAAAACAGTTTCTAGACAAGGTCAGTCGATTGGATCTTGAAGATCAGTCGACTGGATCATGTTTTTGGGAGGTCAATCGACTGACTTGGTTCTGTTTTGGGTTCTTGGCTTTTCCTGAGAGTTTTCAGTCGACTGGAGGTTGGGGTCCAGTCGACTAAAGTGCTGGGCTGTGTATTTTGTTGTTTGGCGGTTAGGTTTTGATTTTCAATTGGTTTTCTATGGTATTCAGTTGATTAATATATGGGATTAGTCGACTGAAATACAGTTGAATTCTTTTAGGATTCGATTGGTTGTGTTGTGGCTTCGGGGGTCGTGTTGTGGCCTTGTGTGTTAGTGTTGGTGTCGTCATCGCGGTGACGTGCATGGTTAGATGTGGGTGTGGTGCACAGTTAAATGCGTGGTGTTTGTTTTTCGTTGGGAGCAGGGCGTGTTTGGGCTAGTGGTTCTTTTGGAAAAAGTTGGTGTTTTGTGACCTCGTGGTTTGAGGGGTTTGGTGTTGGCCTTCAGGTTAGGCTCGATTGTGTGGGTTGTTGGTTGTCTATGTGAATGAATGTCGGGTACGTGACAGGTGGCGTCATGATGTAAAGTTTATACGTGGCTATGTGCATTTATAACTTTAGTTTATTTATGTACAAATTGTGTAGATGAACTACATAGTTTTAGTATCGTTACGTGTAACGTGGTTTATACTTTAAAACTTAGAGTTTTATAGGCATGTGTGTATGGGTTCTGAGGAGTGGATGCATGTGTGCATGTTGCATGGGTTGCAAGTGTAACGTGGGTCGCGTGTGTAGTATGTGACGTGGTTTGTGAAACGTATGTTGATATGTAGTTTTATGCATTTAAACCCTAGTTTAGTTATGCATATTTGTATGGAATGGGATAGTTGAACATGTGGTTCTGTGAATGTTAATTCTAGTTAACAAGATGCGTTTGGGGCGACGGTTCCTCGGTGAGAGGCCGAGAAGATGCATTTAGGGTTACGGTCCTTCGGGAGAGAGACCAAGCAGATGCATGAGTCGGGGGCTGTAGTCCCTTGGTGAAAGTTTGAGAAGATACATGGATTGCATGAAATGCATTATGGGGCAGATAAAACCAATTTTGAATTATTTTTAAGACCCGCATGAATCGCGATATGAAAACCGTTTTCAAACTATTTTCGAGGCTCCTGTGAGTCCAACATGGTTATTATCATCGCTTTTCCTTGCTTATGAAAATTGTTTTGAAGGCTTGAAAGAGAGTCTAAAACTGCACCTCGTTTTCCTAGCATGTTTAGCTTATATTGCATGTGTTCTCTAGTTTCTGCTGAGCTTTGGCTCATGGTGTGGGATTTGAAATATTTTTTAGGTACCAATCATGCAGGTTGATCCGGGGTTGCTGGAGAGGTGGAAGATCTATAATCTTCCTTTTTGGTTCTTTCTGTATTATGTATGTTTACATGTTTTCCCGGTGTTGGAACCGTGTAATGTAATCCTTTTGACAGTTATATACAATGCATGTATGGTTTAATTTGAGAGTGTGTTCTCGGGTTGGTTGTTATGTTTGGTTGTTTGTGGGTGTTTTACATGACCCAGAGCGGGGCTTAACAGCCGCGAACTCTAAAACACCAGGCCGTAAACTTTTGCTCATGTTTGTGCAGGCCGCCACTTTCGAACATCACGACCGAGAGGTTTTTCCTCACGGCCACAACCTTTTTTTCTGCAGAAAATTTGGCAGCATCCCCTTTCTTTGTTAACATGCCCAATTCTTCGCCAGGAACCTGTAAGCAACTCGCAACATGATAATGGGTTCACAAGGGAAGTTTCCAACTCACAAATCATATATCATGCATGATAATAAGATTCAAGTAATTAAAAATGATTTTTCATATAAAAAGGAAAAAGGAACCGCAAGCATCCATCATGTGTGTAGAGTAAGCCAAAGGCACAAAGGCCTATTCATCAGGAGTAATGTATGTGCAGTGTATCAAAGTAAGTATCAGCAGGCACGCATGCCCAAACAAAAGAATAGGCACGCAGGCCTCTGTATACATGAAAAGAAAGAAAGGAAGGAGAGCAATAGAGCAACAGCAAAGGTGGTCACTCCTGCCGGGTCCTCATCCTCTGGACCACGTACGCTCCTTGGGATGACTCTCCCGCCGTCGAGCCGCTCTCCTCATCCTCCTTCAAGCTGTCAACAGTCTGTACAACCCTGGGAGTCTGAGCTCTGTATGATGAAGCAGAAGTCACGCTGAAGATGTGGTCGGTGGCACACGACCACCGCGAGTCTTCTGGCCTCTACCCCAGTTACTCTGAAAGACAAGAGGATCATATTAGAAGGCAGTATATATGGACAGAATGAAAAGTGCAGAAAGGTAAATGAAGAAGAGTGAAGCTCGTACCAGGCAAGGCCGCCCCGGGGAGTAGTAGGAGGCTGCATATTGTGGGGTCGGAAGGCACTGTCCCATCGGAAAATCATCACCCTCAGGCAGGTGATGAGACGGAGGCACTCCTCGCTCCACTCCCGAGGAAGCTGCCAAGAAAGGGATACATTAGTACAGGCAAGTATGAAAAGCAGTATGGTAAGCAGAGAAGGAAATGAAAGAATGTTAAGTCTGCTCTGCATCGAGAGGAAGGCATAACTCACGTGCTGTCGGCTGCGGGATCTCAATTTGATGGAGGTTCCCATCCACAAATGTGTCCACTGTCCAGGACAACTCGGGATAGGTTGCTCTAGCAAGACCAGGGGCAGCAGGAGAAAGATCCCGTGCAGTAACACGAGCCCCCATGGTTAGCATGAGCCTCTCTCGGGCAAAGAGTAAGGCGTCGGTCTGACGCATTCCAGCCGGAGGTGCCCTTGGAATACGAAAGTGATCGTATCCCAAGGACTGACAAACTACATGCTCGCCAAGGTACCACTCTCTGCAGAATGGCCCCAAAAATAAGACGTGGGTTCGATTAACCTCCTGGCTTCGCATCCGATCGTCACTGGCCTACTCATCCACCCCGACCCAGAGATCCCAGTGAATCAGCAAAGTAAAAAAAGCATGTCAGAAAGTAGTATGTGTAGAAGAATGGAAATAAAGATAAGAAAAGGAAAGACAGACATACCCGATCAGCCGTGAGAGTGTCTAAGAAATAGAGATCGCCATCCAGGTCCTTCTCATCGACCTTTGTACCCCGGTACCTCATCACCCACCGGAGCACCGGAGGGATCACCGAGGGATCCTCGCACAAGTTTACTAGCGTGCGCATATCGAGGAACTCATAGCCCCAGAGCTATAGAGAATCGAGGAAAGCATCTGTACGATATAAGAAATGTCCAGAAATAGAAAACGGAGCAGGAGAAGAAGCAGAGATGCACCTCCCAGATGTGCCAGTAGCCGTATGTGCTCTTATCAGACGTTCGGGAGGCAGCACTCATAAAGCCGTAGAGGGTAGCCAAGGCGGCTCTCCCCAGTCGAATGTGCATATGCTTTCCATCGCCACCATAGCCGCGAGGTAGTGGAGGTGCACTCTATTCTCTAAGTTCGGGAATAGAGCTATCTCAAACATATAGAGAATGAATGCACATGCCACCCACTCGTAGTGGCAGGCCTCTAAGCAGACGAACTACTAAAAGGTCTTCCTCTGCCAGGTGTAGCGGATGCTCCCCTTATCGATAGCTAGGGCCACCTGGCCAAGGAAGAAGATGTGAGCCTCGGGACTTCGGTTAATGTCGGAGTCGAAGGGGATCGGGTTGCTTCCCACCCAGATCCCGGTGATGTGTGAGAAGTCTAGTGGCGTGAGTGTGACCTCGAAGGTAGGGAGGTGGAATATGTTGGTGGTGTCCCACCAACTCTCCGCCAGCACTGTGAGCATGACTCGGTCGTTGTTGGTCTCCTCCAGCATGGTGTTGAAACGACTGAATCCCACCCCATCAACTATCTCTCGGCTGCACTACGGGATGGCAGTATACCACTCTAAGATGTCAGAGGAATCATCAAAACCCCAAATGCGAATCTTCCCCTAAAACAAAACAAAACAAACAATTCAATAAGACAGGAACGGTAACAAAATCACAATCAAAATGTACAACGGGATAATTAAAACAAGTTTTCAACCAATTTTTCAAAACCAAAACATACAAACCACCTGTTTTATCTATCAAACGATAATCAAAACAAAATTTCAAATCTAACTTCAATTCCACCAAACGGATTCCAAAACAACTTCGTGCAATCCAAACCCCGTTCAAATTTCAATTTTTAGAAAAATTCAACCTCAAACAAATCCAAAATTTGGTTTCAATTCTCAAGAGACGATGGCCAAATTCATGACAATTCAATTCAAAATTCAAATTTCCTCGTTAAAATCCAACTTTAAGTCAAAACCAAATTCATTAGGTTCAAACAAAATCCAATGATCCATTTTACACAATTTAATTAAATCCAATTCGTTTAAAACTCAATTTCAATTTCAAACTCTAGGATTCAACTTCAAACTTGAAATTCGATTAAAAGCTTGATTTCACTCAAATCTAGTTCAATTCAATTCAAGTCAAACTTAACTCAACTTGTCCCAACGCAAAAACTCGAACGTCAAAGCCCGAATTCAACCGATATTCAATTCAAATTCAACCACAACTTTTAAATTCAACTTCAAATCAACATTCAACTCTTAATTTCAAATCTCAAGTCAACCTAGTTTCAAAATCGGTCCAAACCCATTTTAATCCCAAACTCAAAGCTCAACATGGTTTCCTTTCCAATTCAAACCTAGTTCAAACTCAATTCAATTCAAGGTTGATTCATTTTCAAATCCAAAACTTGTCTCAACGAAAAACTTTATTCAAATCTCAAAGTTCTTTTCAATCGAAATCCGCTCAAATTTTTTTTAACCAATCAATTTCAAACTCAATACAAGATTCAGGCGATTCGTGATCAATCCAAATTTTAACTTGGTTTCAATCAAACTCAACCTCAACTTAAATTGGTTCCTTTTTTCAAATCCAAGATTCAATCAATTAAGATTCAATTCAAAATCAAACTCAATTCCGATTTTCATTTCGATATTCAATTTCAATTTAAAATCTAACAAGTTAATCAAGTTCAAAGCTTCAAACTAGCCTAATTTCAATGCAAACAAGTTTGATATCCAAGTTAATGCATCCAATGAACATGTGATCTTCTCATATCGAAGAAAGCGAGTAAAAAAGTGAAAGTTTTGAAGAAGGTTTCGGCTTATCGCAAGGTTTACGGCCGAAAGGTGCTCCTTATAGTGCCGAAGAAGAACCTCACGCTTGTCCATCACGTTTGGAAGGCTTCATCTTGGGCTTCGTCAACCGGTGACGGAGAGGGATGTATGTAGCGGGGTTGAAATGCTCCGGCATGCCCAGCACACCACCACCCTCCAAAAGAAGAGCGTCATCATCATCACCCGCGGCACCATCATGGCCGCTGCCACCTGCGGCACCACTATCACCTCCACTGCCAGCCGCTCCGCCTCTACCTCCACAGTCGGCCACATCACCTCCATCGCCAGCCGCGCCACCTCCACCTCCCTCGGTGCCACCCGCACCATTGTCACCCATGAACTTGAATCCTCCAATTACGATAAAGTACAATAAAGGGATGAGGGAAATGAGAAACATGGTGAGAAGCTCGAGAGAGTTGAGGAGTCCAGAGGAAAGAGCAAGAGAGATTCGAGGGACCAAGAGAGAGTGGGAGAGATGAGAGAGAGAAGAGAAGTTTCTGATTCATTCGAATAAAGTTTTCGAACAAACCCAAACCCATAACCTATCATCGACCTCGCAGTCGCGAGATTCGTATCTTTTAAATGTAACGGCCGCAACATCCGAAGTTAGGCTGCAACCTTTTTTTCTCACGGCTATGACTAATTTCAAAAGTTCCTAACAGCCGCCATGTTTGAATCTCCAAGCCGCTATAAACCTAGGGTTGTTCATTACAACCACAACTTTCAAAGGCTCCGACCGCAATGTTTTTGTTGACCCTCCCCTCTTTTTAAACATCAACCTTCGAGTATACGCAGCTTTGTTGGTTTGATTAGCCAAAAATTCTCTTTTATAGCCCCTTTCTGAGGTCTATGAGAAATAAACCTCACCCTTCGATCCTTTTCATGATCTTAAACTGATTGTTCCGTCCTCCTCTTGACCTTAAACTAGTCCTCAATCCTCCTTATGACCTTAAACTGATTGTTCGGTCCTCCTCATGACCTCAAACAAACTCATCGGTCCTTGCATGACTTAAAAATGCCCCCTAGCACCTTTAGGTTCTCCTCATGACCTTAAATTGATCATTCGGTCCTCCTCATGACTTCAAACTGAACCTTCGATCCTCCTTATGACCTTAAACTGACTCATTGGTCCTTTTAAGACCTAAAATTGATCTTTGAACCTTCGATCCTCCTCATGACCTTAAACTAACTTATTAGTCCTTGCATGACCTAAAAATGTCCCCTAAAGCGTTCGGTCCTTGCATGACCTAAAACTGCTCATAACTCTTCGATCCTCCTTTTGACCATAAATTGACCTCTTCGGTTCATTCATGACCTAAAACTAATCTGTTAGTCCAATGGCTTTTTTTAATTAGATTTTGATAATTTTGATAATTTATTTTGTAAATAAAACTGATTTAAAAAGATAATGTTTAATATTTTTAAAAAGGTAGTGTTGACACAAAATGACAAATGAGTTGACACCTTTAGCCGTGTAAGTTGACTCATTTATCAAATAAATTGACACTTAAGTATTCTTGAAAAAGAATATTTTGTGTCGACCCTAATTGATATTTGAGTCGACACCTTAAGACAAAGAATGCTTGAAGTTCTCAAGTGTGTCAACTTCTTTGAGCAAATGAGTTGACACCTTAACATGTTTGCATAAGATGTTTTCAGGTTATATTAAATTAGTCGACACAAAAAGACTTTTGAGTCGACCCAAACAAACTGAGACTTACTGCAACAAAATGAGTAGACATAAACAGAAATTTGAGTCGACACCAAATGATTCTTTAGAACTCACTAAAGCATTCAGGAATTTTGAGTCGACACAAAATGCAACATGAGTCAACACAAAAGAACCGAGTCTTGTTGGAGATTTATGAGTCGACACAAAATGCAATATGTGTTGACATCAAAAATTTCTCTTGGAAAGTTGAAGTATAAAAAGAGTCGACACCAAATGATTTGGAGTCGACACTATTGTGTGGGTAAGAAGGATGTAGAAATTAGTGTCGACACCAACGAAGAAATGAGTCGACTCATTCACTTGAAGAACCAAGCCCTAAAAGATTTGTGTCGACCCAAAATAGATTTGAGTCGACACTTGCGACGGAATTTCAAATTTGGCGCCGGGTTCAATGGTTGGATTTTTGCATTTAATGCTTCTCTCTACCTCCAACGGTCTTGGATCCTCAAGAAGCTATATAAGGAGTTACTTCTCAGACATTTAAAGCACTTGAGCTTCAATCTACTATTCTATTGCTTGAATCAAAGATCAAACCCTTAAGCTTTCATTTATTACTTATTAACTCTAGCTCTTGATCTCTCAACTATTCTCATTTATTGCTAATCATTTGTAAAGAGAGTGAGTGAGTGATACTCTTCAAAGAAAAGCTAAAGAGTGATTAGAAAAAATATGAGATTATTTTTGTAGGATTATTTTAAGGCTGTTGTAAGGCTTTTGAATGAACCTATAAATATTCGTATCTCATTGGATATTCTCAAGGAGAGTCTTGAGGTTGTAAATCTTTGAATGCGCCCATAAAGCATTCTGACATGGTGGATATTCTCAAAGAAAATCTTAAGGAGTGGACGTAAGCTTGAAAGAAGTCGAACCACTATAAATATTGGTGTCGAAATTTTTTTCTCTCTCCCTTACCTCTTTAATATTCTCACTGCTTTATTTCTTGTTACATTTGCTATATTTGTTTGAGATATTAAAAGATTTTCAAAAATATTTTTACAATCGTTATTATTCTTTTTAGACCTAATTCACCCTCCTCTTGGGTTACCTAGACTAACAATTGGTATCAGAGTTTAGGCTTTTATTTTTTACTTAACCGTCTAAGAGTTTTTATGCCAACTACTAGCATTGGACCTATTCAATCTGAAAGTCAGTCCACCAATAGGCCTCTTTTGTTCAATAGAATAAACTATAATTATTAGAAGGTAAGAATAAAAATCTACATTCAAGCCATAGACTACAACCTATGGAGAGTAATAATAAACGGACCAAAATCACCTACCAAGACCGTAGAAGGGGCAATTGTCCCTAAACCTGAAAGAGAATGGACAGAAGGTGATATTAGAGAGATTTAAAAGAATGCCAAGGTTATGAATCTCTTGTACTGCTCTCTTGACCCCAACAAATTCAATAGGATCTCAACTTGTGACATTGCCAAAAAAAATTAGGATAGACTTGAGGTTATCCATGTGGGAACCAACCAAGTCAAGGAATCCAAGATAAGCATGCTAGTTCATAACTATGAATTGTTTAAAATGAAGCATGATGAAACTATGTTTGAAATGTTTACTCGATTTACTGACATTATAAATAGATTAAAATCTTTTGGAAAGATTTACTCTAATGCAGAGATAGTGAGAAAGATCCTTAGGTGTATGCCTAAGAGTTAATAAGCAAAAGTCACCGCCATTCAACAAGCCAAGGATCTCAATACTCTTAGCTTGGAGGAGCTCTTTGGATATCTCATGACTCATGAGATAAACATCAAGATAGATGATGAAGATGAGAACAAAAAGAAGAAGAAAATAGCATTCAAATCATCCCCCCCTGATAAAGAATCTGACGAAAACTCCTCTAGTGATGAAAATGAAGACATGCCCTCATCATAAGAAAGTTTAAAAGGTTTCTTAAAAATAAAAAATTAGGAGGAAGGAGATTCTTCAAGAAAAATGGGCACAAAGAAGAGCTCAACAAGTTCAAAGGTGTATCTAGCAAGTTCAAGAATGATCACAAGAAAAAAGAAATCATATGCTACGAATGCAAGAAGCCTGGATATGTGAAAGTCGAATGTCCTCAACTAAGGAAGCACTTCAAGAAAGGTTTCAAGAAGGCAATGCTAGCAGCCTAGTGTGAAAGTGATGACAATACCTCCGAGGATAAAAAAGAAGAAGTTGAAGTTGCAAATCTTTGTCTCATGCCCAAGGAAGATGATGAGGTAACAAATGACTCATTCTCCTTAGAAGAATTACAAAGTGCATTTGAAGATTTGCATGATAAATTGAAAAAAATGAGTGCAAAAAACTCTATTATTAAAAAGTTAGTTCTTTCCTCTTCATGTGAAATTGAAACCTTGAAAAAAAAAACTTATATTATCAAAACAGATTTCTACTTTGAAAGATAAAAATAAGGTTTTAAATGAAAAGGTTAAAAATCTTACAAAAACTATTTATAAGTTTACTATTGGAAAAAATAACTTAGATAAACTTCTTGGTATGCAAAGGTGTGTTTTTGACAAAGTCGGGATT
This sequence comes from Heliamphora pulchella, assembly GCA_032270985.1. NCBI lineage: Eukaryota > Viridiplantae > Streptophyta > Magnoliopsida > Ericales > Sarraceniaceae > Heliamphora > Heliamphora pulchella. Next base: position 16,565 of record JAULJZ010070790.1, on the reverse strand, counting down.
AGATATCAACCAAAAAAGAAGCAACAAGTTTTAAGCAACATTTTTGTCAAAGCATTCTCTAATCACTCCATGCAACTTGCTTTCATTGCTATGAGCATGGACATACCGTCACACATTGTCCACGTAGAAAATCTTTTAATTTACTTGCAAAAAGGGTTTGGGTTCCAAAAGGAACACACTCACATGGAACTAACACCAAAGGACGTAAGAAAGTTTGGGTACCAAAAATCAAAACTTGATTAGCTTTACAGGTGTGTCTCAAGTTCTCACTCAAGGAAGGTATGTGATATCTTGATAGTGCTTGCTCAATACACATGACAGATGACAAGTCAATGTATGCATTCCTCAAACTTAAAGATGATAGATATGTGACATTCGGAGACAGTAGCAAAGAAAAAATCATAAGAATCAGTTGTATCGGTTAAATTTCTTTCCCTTCTATTGAAAATATTTTGCTTATTGATGGTTTGAAACATAACCTTCTTAGCATAAGCCAATTTTGTAACAAATGTTACAATGTTATTTTTGATCATGCTAAGTGTGTTATTGAAAACTCAATTGACAACAAAGTTATTTTTAACGGTCATGGGCATGAAAATATTTACACTTCCATTCTAAATGATCTTTCCAAAAATGACACCAAGTGCTTAACCGCTTTGAGTGATAATAGTTGGTTGTAGTATAGAAGATTTGGACATACACACATGAACTTAATTTCTAAACTTTTGAAAAAAGAATTGGTGATTGGTTTACCTCAAATCAAATTTGAAAAAGACAAAATTTGTGATGCATGTCAACAAGGAAAACAAGTTAGAAGTTCTTTTTAATCCAAAAGTGAGATTTCAACTTCTAGGCCCTTACAACTATTGCACATGGACTTATTTGGTCCAATAAGGACTCCTAGCCTTAGAGGCAAGAAATATGCCTTTATTATTATTGATGATTTCTCTAGATACACTTGGGTGCTATTCTTAACTTATAAGAACGATGTATTTGTCTCTTTTGCAAAACTGTTTCGAAGAATTCAAAACGAAAAAGGTTTTCAAATCACAAATATCCGAAGTGATCATGGTAGAGAATTTAAAACTAAATATTTTAAAAAATTTTGTGATGAAAATGGTATTAATCATAACTTCTGTGCTCCTAGAACCCCTCAACAAAATGGTATTGTTGAGAGGAAGAATAAGACTTTAGAAGAAATGGTTAGAACTATGCTCTGTGAAAATAATCTACCAAGATACTTTTGAGTCGAGGCTGTAAACACAACTTGTTTTATTGTAAACAGAGCCATGATTTAAGCTTCTCTCAAGAAAATCCCATATCAGCTATGGAATGGAATAAAACTTAACATCAGTTATTTTCGTACTTTTGGGTGCAAGTGTTTTGTTTTAAATAACAACAAAGAACTTTTGGGTAAGTTTGATGCAAAATCCGATGAAGGTATTTTCTTAGGATATTCCTTGGCTAGTAAAGCCAATAGAGTTTTTAATAAAAGGACCCTAATTGTTGAAGAATCTATACATGTTGTATTTCATAAAACAAACCTTGATTTTTTAAAAGAATTTTGTAAAGATAACTTGGTTGTCATAGAAAAATGTATTGAAGACATCTTCATCAAAGACCAAGAAGAATCAAATCATGAGGAAGCTTCTAATACTCAACAAGATGAAATCCAACAAGCTGTTGGATCTTCAAATCTAGAAAATTCAGATTTGCCTAAAGAATAGAGGTATGCTCATGTGATAGTATGTGTGTAATCCCAAGAGGGGGGTGGATTGAAAATTTTAAAATCTTAGTTCAAGTATTCAAATACAAGTATACGAAATTTTAATTCACAAGTAAATATTCAAGTATGGCTACTTGTTTGAAGATTAAATCACATGTCTATTTTAATTCACAATATTTAAAACTTCTTGTTTGAAAAGTAAAATCACAAGATTTAAAAACTTTAGTTTTGACAATAAAAGCGCAAGTATATCTCAATTCTCAATATTTAAGATTTCTTATTTGAAAAGTGAAATTATAAGATTCAACACTTTTCCTATTTAATAAAAAATTTAAAACACAAGAATGGATTTTAATATTGAATGATTTAAGTGTAGAAGATGTATATGATGCAATAATAAATAACAATATAATAAAGAGAAAAATAAGCAAGATAGAAATACGATACCACGATTTTTACAAGGTTCGGCGCAACGACCTACGTCCTTACCTCAAGCCAACCGCTATGAGAATTTCTCACTATCACTTCTTCAATAGGCGGAGTAGCCTCTCTTGAGAATGTACCATTCTCAAGTATTCCAATCCTTGTAGGCGGATTAGCCTCTTTTGAGAAACGCCTTTTCTCAAGCACAAAGGAATAACAAGAATGTGTACAAAGAATTTGCTCCTACAATGAGCAGATGAGTACAAGAAATGAAAGCTCTAACTCACTTCTCAAAGAATATATCAATGAAGCTCAAAGAGAAATCTAAAAAATTTTTCTCTCAAAAATATGAATGAAAAACTCAAGAGATTAAGCACAAATGGAGAATGTATAAGAAAGAATGTTTGAGAGGTTTTGAAATAAATAAAACCAGAGCTCAAAGGCTCTATTTATAGGCCTCAATTCTGGACTAGCTGTTGGGATAAATAGGGTAATGTCAAATTTGCCATTTCAGCCAAAAATTTAAATTTTAAGCTGTTCAGTCGACTGGACAAGCCCATTCAGTCGACTGGACCAACCTTCAGTCGACTAGATTTGAAGATTAGTCGACTGGACTGTGTTGAATCTCAAAGCTTGTTTGTCAGACTATTTTCAGTCGACTGGATGCAATGCATTAGTCGACTGGAATACTAGAAAACCAGAATTTTGATTTTTCAAAAGGTTTTGATCTCTTTATGTTTTGAAAAAATATTTTAAAGATATTTTAGGAATCTTATGAGCTTCAAAAGATATATCCATGAGTTTTAGTGAATATACATAGGTCCTACAAATGAAATTCAAAAATTTTCTTCAATCTTTCACTTTATCAACTCTTGCATTGTTCCAAAATCTTGTCGTCAAAGCATTTGATTTGAAACTTGCGTCATAACTTTCATTTTGTATATTTGATTGTGCTAATCATGTATTTCCTGTAAATAATCTTAATTTGCACAATTAGATACTTAGGTTTTGTTATCATCAAAACGGTCGCTAAAACCTTGTTAGGCCAACATCATGGTCATCTAAAAGACTTGATCATCAGTGACCCATCTCAAGGTACCAAAACTTGATCCTCTCTACATAATATTTGTGGTAATTTAGCATTCTTTCCCAGACTGAACGAAAATATTTTGAGAAAGCTGAAAACGATGAGTTTTGAACCTTGGCTATACAAGAAAAGCTAAACCAATTTAAAAGAAACAAAGTTTGGACTTTAGTCCCAAGACCTAAGGAAAACTCCATCATCGGTACAAAATGAGTTTTTAAAGACAAAATAGATGAGAACGGAGTAGTCTTAGGAACAAATCTTGATTGGTAGCCCAAGGTTACAATTAAAAAGAAGGCATCGATTTTGATGAGACTTTTGCTCCTAGTGCTAGACTTGAAGCCAGTAGGATGTTTCTTACTTTTGCATGATTTAAAAACTTCAAACTCTATCAAATAGATATCAAAAGTGCCTTTTTAAATGGTTTTAGCTCAGAAAAAGTTTTTGTGAAACAACCTCCTAATTTTGAAAATCCTGATTTTTTAAATCATGTTTACAAACTTACCAAAACTCTCTATAGTTTGAAGCAAACAACAAGAGCATGGTATGAAAGGCTTAGCAAATTCTTGATTGAAAATGAGTTTTTAAGAGAAAAAGTTGATATCACTCTTTTTATCAAGTCTCAAGAAAATGATATGCTAGTTATTCAAATATATGTAGATAACATTATCTTTGGCTCAACTAATGAATCTCTTTGCAAGGACTTTGCTAAGTGCATGCATGGAGAATTTAAGATGAGCATGATGGGTGAGCTAAATTACTTCCTTGGACTTCAAATCAAACAAGCACATGATGGAATTTTCATCAATCAATCCAAGTACACAAGAGATTTGTTGAAGAGGTTTGATATGCAAAAGGTAAAACCTATGGGAACCCCAATATGCCCTTCAACAAAGTTTAACATTGATGAAATGGTAAGACAGTAGAGAAAAAGTGACATAAAGGTATGATTGGATCCTTCTTTACCTTATTACTAGTAGACTAGATATTATGTTTAGTGTATGCATGTGTGCTAGATTTCAATCTAATCCTAAATAATCGCATGTGACTGCTGTTAAGCGCATCTTTAGATACCTTTTAGGTATACAAAAGCTAGGATTATTTTATCCTAGAGGGATAGCCTTTGAGTTATTTGGCTATTCTGATACAGACTTTGCTGGTTGTAAAGTTGATAGGAAAAGTACAAGTGGAACATGTCAATTCCTAAGACACTCATTAATATCATGGTTTAGTAAGAAACAGAACTCTGTAGCCTTATCTATAGCTGAGGCTGAGTACATTGCACTTGGTAGCTATTGTGCACAAGTTCCTTGGATTAAACAACAACTAGAATACTATGGTATCTGTTTAGATCATATTCCTATTAAATGTGATAACATTAGTACCATAAACATATTCAAGAACCCTATACAACACTTTAGAACAAAGCATATTGAGATGAGACATCATTTCATTAGAGATCATGTATAAAAGGGTAATATTGAACTTGAATTTGTAGGAACAGACTACCAACTTGTTAATATATTCACCAAACCTTTAAATGAAGAAAGATTATGTTATATCAGAAGAGAACTTGGTATGCTATGTGCTACAAATTGATGATTATATCCTATACTAACCATGCCTGTTCAATATATTTCAAATGCTTTTCATGCTTTAAATTGATGTGTGAAAGGTGTCGACTCATTGTTACAAAGGGTCGACACATGTGTGAAAGAGTTGACTCAATCTATATAGAAGTGACACAGACGGCAAGAAGTGTCGACTCAAGTCTATATAGTGTTGACTCATTTTCGACTTCATTCTCTCGGTATAATTGGGTCGACCCAATGCTTAATCGTGTCGACTCAACTGGCCGAAAGTGTCAACACCATGGAAAAAGTGTCGACACAATTCTTGTCCTTTAGACACCCCCATTTGTGAAGAAACGTGTCGACTCAAATACAATTTGTGTCAACACAAATCTCTTGCCTATATATAAAGGCACTGGTCCCACAAACGACGTGACGCATTATTTCTCTCTACAAAAACCATTCCTCTCCCACGTCTTTTCATCTTCCCCCTCTTCAAAAAATCGAGTCGACCTTTTCTCCTCCCTCCATCTCCATCGATTCTCAACCTCCATCTCAATGACCACCTGAACTATGGGAAAGGGTAGCAAGAGGCAAGACAAAGGTCCTTCAAACCCTAGGGCACAAAAGAAAAGAAGAAATCGACAACGATGATGGCGACGGGAACTTCGGTGATTGGAATGGCTGAATCCTTGACTTTCCAGAACTTATACTTTCAATCCTTCATGAATCGAAACATAATACCCAACCATTCCATTGATTTTCAGTATTTTGATTCCATTGAAGTGAAATTCAAAGACTTATTTTCTGATCTTGGCTGGGAAAGACTCCTTCAAGTTCGTGACCCCCATTATCCAACCCTTGTGAAACTCTTTTATGCACATTTTCACATCTCCTATATCCCTAGTAACACCATCACCTCTTGGATAAATGGTACTGAGATAAAATTGACCCCGAGTGTCTTTAATGAAATCCTTGGTGCTCTAGAGGATGACATATTTGTCACGTGCAAAGAAAACAAGAGAACTGTCGAAATCGAAGACTTCTCTTTTCACGATGCAGTGAAACAAATATTTGAGGTTGAGGAAGTTGATCCCTCAAAACCCTTGGAAGCCAATTCTCTAAAGCCTGAAATGCGTATTCTACACCACATGGTCATTCACATCTTCTTACCCCAGTTAGAAAAGTTTGGTGATGTCACTTACATGCACATCTTTGTCATGTGGTGCGTCATTGAAAAGAAAAAATTGAATCTTGATTTTCTGTTCATTTCTGGCATGCTTTAATCCCATGAAAAGTCAAACTCCTCTCTCCCACACGCCATGTTTCTAACCAAATTTTTTGACACTTCGGTGTTGATCTTTCTGAAGAAAAGGTTGTTGCCTTTTCTAAACATGACCTTTATGGCATTCCACCCTCAAACACATGCAAATTTCCAAAGTAGACAGTGTATGGACTACCCGTCGTGATACCCCCTCTGCCACCAGGAATCCTCCTCATGACTTTCTCCTATTCCTGTTGACTTTGGATCTCCTATTCCTCCATCCACCAAGGCTAACATTCTTGGACCCTCTCGTGTCCCTCCCCTTTCTCATTTTGATTCTACATCTATGCCATCTGCTAGCCCTCCTTTTGATGATCTCTCTAAGCTTATCTTCGTAGTCAAGGATCTATCTTTCTTCTTGACAAACTTCTAAGCCAAGGTCGACCAAGACCTTTTTGATCTTCATTGCATCATCTCCTCCCTCTCTAAAAGAATCAAACATCTTGATAAAACCCACCGTGGTCTGAGAAGGGACGTTGAGAATGCCACTGATGCTAGGAGAGCATTATGCAAAACAATGGATAAGAGCATTGCTTCCATTTTAAATTGCAACAATGCAATCCTTCAGCAAGTTAGAAAGAAATACGACGAAGGCGTCGTCATTGCAGTACAACAGAATACCAGGAAGGTTGACGAGCATCTAAAATGGATTCAAGATGCCTGGGCCAAATAGTTCAAGCCTAAGGAAACGAAGGCGAAAAAAGAAGCACGATTGAAACGCGAGGCGGACTTGGCTTTGGCACCCACCTTCGCAGCCATGGAAGCCCAAGAATCCAAAGCTGAATGCGCCGCATCCTCTAAGGAAATGGCTTCTGCCCGGAAGTAGAAACAAGAAGAGAAGAAAGCTTTCAACAAATTCATGGATGAGCCCTGAAGTTTTTTATGATCACAAAAGGAGAGAAGGTAAAGGTTGAAGTTAAGGGGAGAAGAAACAACAACGAAGCTTTTAAAGAGTTGAAGTTTCATCTCTTATTTATGTCTGGATGTCTTTGAAGGAGAAGATGTAACAAAATATTTTTATCTGTTGTTGTTTTTGTTAATCTCTGTGATGGTTTGGTTGAAACAGATATATTTCTTAATTTCTATTGAATATGGATGAATATATGTTTTCTCTTAAACCTGTTCCATATTTCTTATGCTTTGGTATTGAGTTTTTGCTCTAAATTTATCATTTTTTTAAATCTCTATGTATTAAATATATTATTGACTTTGAAATACACATATACATTCTTGCTGAGTCTCTTGCACTAATAAATTCAGAATGCTTCTTTTGAAGCATAGATAAGTTTTTATTGATTCAATTGCTACTTTAAAACTTTTGAATGCTTAAGCTTGTATTGAATCTATGCACATATATTAATGAATTCAGAATACTTCTGAATTACATTGCAAATCATCTTGAATATATGGATTCCATTACTCTTGTATGCGTAGCCTTTGTGTTTGCTTATCTTGCTTAAGGCATAGAGACAAGGGAAGAACTCTAGTTCAAAATCTTATTAAATATTTTCTTAAAAAATGTTGTAATCATCAAAAAATGAGAGATTATTAGCCCAATGACTTTTTTAATTAGATTTTGATGATTTTTATAATTAATTTTGTAAGTAAAATTGATTTTAAAAGATAATGTATAATATTTTCAAAAAGATAGTGTTGACACAAAATGACAAATAAGTTGACACCTTTAGCCATTTGAGCTGACACCTTTTTCAAATGAATTGACACTTAAGTATTCTTGGAAAAGAATATTTTGTGTTGACTCGAATTGATATTTGAGTCGACCCCTTAAGGTAATGAATGCTTGAAGTTCTCAAGTATGTCAACACCTTTGAGCAAATGAATCAGACACCTTAACATGTTTGCCTAATTGTTTTCAGGTTATATTAAATGAGTCGACACAAAAAGACTTTTGAGTCGACCCAAATGAACTGAGACTTACTACAACAAAATGAGTCGACACAAACAGAAATTTAAGTCGACACCAAATGACTCTTTAGGACTCACTAAAGTCATTCGAAAATTTTGAGTCGACATAAAATGCAACATGAGTCGACACAAAAGAACTGTGACTTCCTACAGAATTTTGATTTGACACAAAATGCAACATGAATTGACACAAAAGAACCAAGTCTTTCTGAAAATTTATGAGTCGACATAAAATGCAATATGTGTCGACACCAAAAGTTTCTCCTGGAAAGCTAAAGTATAAAATGAGTCGACACCAAATGATTTGGAGTCGACACCATTGTGTGGGTGAGAAGGATGCAGAAATTAGTGTCGACACCAACGAAGAAATGAGTCGACTAATTCACTTGAAGAACCAAGCCCTATAAGATTTGTGTCGACCAAAATATATTTGAGTCAACACCTGGGATGGAATTTCAAATCTAGTGCCAGGTTCAACAGTTGAATTTTTGCATTTAATACTTCTACCTACCTCCGACGGTCATGGATCCTCAAGAGGCTATATAAAGAGTTACTTCTCAGACATTTAAAGCACTGGAGCTTCAATCTACTGTTCTATTGCTTGAATCAAAGATGAAACCCTAAAGTTTTCATTTATTGCTCATTAACTCCAGCTCTTGATATCTCATCTCTTTACTTCTCATTTATTGCTAATCATTTGTAAAGAGAGTGAGTGAGAATCTTATTGAATACTTTATCTATTGTATTTAAGCGTGTGTCACACTTGATCCTTTGAGTGAGTGAGTGATACTCTTCAAAGAAGAGCTCAAGAGTGATTAGAAAAAAATAGAAGATTGTTTTCTTAGGATCATCTTGAGGTTGTTGTAAGCCTTTTGAATGTGCCCATAAACATTCGTATCCCGTTAGATATTCTCAATGGGCGTCTTAAGGTTGTAAGATTTTGGATGTGCTCGAGAAGCATTCTGACGTAGTGGATATTCTTAAAGGGAGTCTTGAGGAGTAGACGTAGCCTTGAAAGAAGCCGAACCACTATAAATCTTGGTGTCGGATTCTTTTTCTCTCTCTCTTACCTCTTTAATATTCTCATTGCTTTATTTCTTGTTATATTTGCTATATTTGTTTGAGATATTAAAACTTTTTCGAAAAGATTTTTAAAATAATTATTATTCTTTTTAGATCCAATTCACCCATCTCTTGGGTTGCCTAGACTAACATGATCTTTGACCATTTGATCCTCGCATGACCTAAAAATGCCCCTTAAAATATTTGGTCCTCTGCATGACCTTAAACTAACTCTTCGGTCCTCCTCATGATATTAAGCTGACCCTTCGGGCCATTCATAACCTAAAATTGATCTTTGACCAATCGGTCCTCCTTACGACCTTAAACTGATTCCTCAGTCCTATTCATGACCTAAAACTGATCCTTGATGGTTTTCAGTCTATGATGAGACCTTAAACTTCTATATGTTTATATTGTACCTACTTGTATTGTATCTTCCATGCATTATGATTAGTCTATTTGCATCACATGCATTGCCCCATGAACTACGACCAGCCTAATCCCTTGCAATGGGGGTACGTAGGAAGTTCGATGGAAATTCAAATTCTACCACGCTTTTTTGTATGTTTTGTTTGTGCCTAAGATCTGTGGCTTGATAAATCTGTTTATCTTTGGAGCTTTGACATTTACTTGCACGACGAGTTGTTGTAAGTTCTGTCAAAGAGAGGCAACTGTAGACACCCCAATTTGACCAAGGTGAATTTTAGGCACCCATCTCGAATGCTCTTTGATCACGAAAACATGAAAATTATGCTTAAGGATGCTCCCAAGAAAGCAATGCCAAGAATTCAAATCGAAACCCAAGAAACCACCCTAAACATTTAAGCCACGACATTCCTCATCCTCACGGCCACCAACTTTTTCATGATCCTACAACAGGCTATGAACTTCATTCCTCACGGTCGCCACCTTTTTGTGAGCTTATACCAGGCCGTGACCTTTGAAAGTCACGGTCGTCTCTGTTCGTACATTAAAATTCACGGCTGTCATATACAAGGACACGACCGCGAGGTTGGCACCTTTTTGGACAAGTGGCAGCATTCCAGAGGATCTTTGTGCTGCCTCATTACCTATAAATAGGCGCCTTAATTCACATAAATCAAGGAGGAATGTTCTGATACCCCAAAACTCTACCAAATCCATTTCTCACCCGAAGCTCTGATACTCCCGATATTTATATTCCCAATACCATATACCCCTGGACCGAGTTCATGACATTGCTTGCATCGGTGAGGCCTTGGTGCATGGACTACTTGGCGATTCTAGTCTTCCATATCCAAGGGACGTTCGAGGTGATTGTCTACACTAGGTAACCATAGAAAATCGTGACGTTTCTTAAACCCTCATTTTCTCTCTCCCCGGGGTGTCACGAATGAGGTTTCCATTTATTGATTTGTTTCTTAGCATTTTAGTTGTATATTTATATCAAGCATGTTTTCTTTTGATTAATAATAACATGTAAATAATACATGTGGAAGCATGTTCATATGACCATTTTCATGAAAAACAATACGTTCATAGCTCTATGTAAAATGTAGAATAATATGTTTCTAATGTGGTTTCGTATTCACTAGCACAATGGACACCCAAAAATGTTTCTATGATCTTTAAAACCTAACAGTTGTGACCTTTGGTTGTCACGGCGATGAGTTATTTTGATCTTATTAGTACGACCGCTACTTATTTTCTTCACAGTCGCCATCTTTAATTTCTTCATTTTTCTCACGGCCGTAACATTCTGTTGCTACGGCCGTGAACTTTGTGTCGAACCAGTAGCCTAAAAGTCATGATTGAACCATTATGTTACCTCTTTTTAATGCTATATGTATTATGCCTTGAGACTCATGATACTGTTGAAGTAATAGTTAGTTGATCATGCTTTGATAAAATAAACCGTGGTTTCCTGTTCTATACATTCTATCTATCTGAGTTCCTTTGGACCTTGAATGTTGAGAGCCACTCTGGATTTCTCAAATACCATGGCCACAACCTTTGGTTGCCACGGCCGGGACTTTTGACCCATTTTCTTGCGGCTACCATGTATTTTCTCGCGGCCGCGAGTTTTGTTGCTTCTTTTGTCACGGCCGCAAATTCTGTTGCTACGACCGTATGCTTTTTGTATGTTCAGTAGCTTAAAAAACAGTGCTGGAACCCCTTTGTTCTTTCTGTTTGGTCTATATATAGCATGTTAGAATTAGAAACGGTGCTACATCACCCTTAGGCTTTTTCTTGCTCTTTTTTAAATCATTCATTTGCATGATTTTCATTTTGCGTTGCTCAAACAATAAATGTAGTATGATTAAAAATGACAACCAAGTTGCATGACCCTTAACATTTTAGTTAGAAACCCTCTTCTTCTTTGCTTGCTTTTGTATGGACTCTCTTCAACCTCCTATTCTATATATGTTACCTTTGAAAAATTTAAAACAAGAACCAACATTGACAAAATAGAAGCCAACCTTACGGTTAGGCGAAAATGGTGAACTAACACCTTCTCTTTTCGTACTTTAGCCCCCGAACTCTCTTTTTCTCTTGTTACGTTTAAAAAAACTTGTGGCCTTCTTTTTGTTTTTCTTGATTTTTTTCAAAAAACTAAGTGGCGACTCCATTTTTCTAAAATGTGTTTGGATATCTTGAATTTCCGTTTCAAAAAGAAAAAATATTTTTTTAAAAACAATAGATATCCAACGCACCATTTTTTAAATGCACCCGAAGGTTGAGTGAAAACGCCCGCAGATGTCGAAAATTAGTTTTTATTGAAAAATGTGTATTAGCTAGACCTGATTTTGAAATGACTTTTGTTTTGGTCTGCAAATAAAATGATTGATAGGTTCGGAGATTCATTGTTGTTTTGGTTTGCTAATTTCTTTTCATCTTATTTTTTTATTTAATAAATTATTTTCAACTTTTATGCATCTGAAAAGGAAGGTGTTTTTGGACGACATGTTGTTTCAAAGATTTTTTAATGTAAATGATATGTTTTTTTATGGATGATATGACCAAACTTGTTCAAGTTTTCTACGTATGCTCAAATAAGAATCAGGTCAGTCGTAGTTCGTGCTTAAATGCATGATTAGGTATGTGCATGTGCGTGCAATGGCAAACAAATGAATATGTAAATAAATCAACTTAATTTGGAGATGCTTATTATAAGAAAAAGTTTGTAAATTTTATTTTTTTTCTATTAATATAGAAGAGTATAATTTGTCTTAATATTATAAGAAAATTGGTGAAAATGGTTATTTTTCTATTAATATAGAAAAATATAGTTTTTCTTAATATTATAAGAAAATAAGTTACAAAAATTGGTTTTTCTATTAATATAGAAAATATGATTTTCATTATTATTATAAGAAAATAGATGAAAAGTTTAATTTTTCTGTTATTATAGAAAATATAGTTTTTCTTATTATGATAAAAAAAAATGGGTTAAAAGTTTGTTTTTTCTATTAATATAGAAAAATATAGTTTTTCTTAATATTATAAAAAAAAATAGGTAAAAAGTTTAATTTTTCTATTAATATAGAAAAATGTAGTTCTTTTTATTATGATACGAAAAATAGGTTAAAAGTTTGATTTTTTTATTAATATAGAAAAATATAATTTTTCTTAATATTATAAGAAAATAAGTTAAAAGTTTAATTTTCTATTAATATAGAAAACAAATAGGGTTTCTTAATATTATAAAAAATAGATTATAAATTTGATTTTTCTATTAATATAGAAAAATATAATGTTTTTTATTATGATAAGGAAGTAGTTTAAAAGTTTGGTTTTTCTATTACTATAGAAAAATATAGTTTTTTTTCTTATTATTATAAGAAAATAGGTTTAAAATTTGGTTTTTCTATTAATATAGAAAAATATAATGTTTCTTAATATTACAAGAAAATAGATTAAAAGTTTGGTTTCTATTAATATAGAAAAATATAGTATTTTTAATATTATAAGAAAATAGGTCAAAAATTTATTATTTTTCTATTAGTATAGAAAAATATAGTTCTTTTTAATATTATAAGAACAATGAATTAGAAGTTTCTTATTTTTCTATTAGTATAAAAATATATATTTTTCTTGATAGTATAAGAAAATAAATTAAAAGTTTTTTATTTTTCTATTAGTATCGAAAAATATAATTTTACTTTATTTTGGATTTTTTGTTTTTATCGAGATGGAAAATAAAAAAAATTGATTTAAAAAGTTCTAATTTCTAATAGTTTAGGAAACAACTAGTTTATTAAAAGGAGTAATTATTATTTTTTAGTAATTTAGAAAGTAGTGTAGCTTAATAAGGTAAAGTTTTACTATATTTTGGAAACTAATAAGTATATTAACAAAGTGTTATTATTATTATTTAGTACTTTTAGAAAGTAGTGTAACTTAAAAGGGTAGAGTTTTACTATAGTTTGAAAAATAACAAATACATTAATATATAAGTGTTATTATTATTATTTAGTACTTTATAAAGTACGTAGCTTAAAAAGGTAGAGTTTTCTAGTAATTTATAAAATACCTCGTTTGATAAAATAGCTTTTATTATTTTCAATTATAATAGAAAATAATTTGACTTAACATAAAAGCTAGTTTATTAAAAACAACTTTTATTATTTCTTATTACAATAGGAATTAATTTGACTTAAAATGAACGGTGTAACGTCATAATTTTTAATTAAAGAATTCACACGAATAGGATGTAGGGTAGACACACATATATTAGTTGGATATTTAACAGGTTTATATTATACGGACATAAATTTAAATAACTAAAAAGTAAATGATGGTAAATTAAAGACAGTAAGTAAATGGCAAGTATATAAATTAGATTGTAAATATATAAATATTATAATTATCTGTACGACAGAACATTTATGTAAATGTAGGAGTGATCTACATAGAGTGCCAGACTTGTCAGATATATATATATATAAATAAATAAATAAATAGAGAGAGAGAGAGAGAGAGAGAGATAAAAGAAAATACCAATATAAAGTGGATGGATAGCATAGGAACAAAACCTAACAAAGGCTTGATTAAGAAAAATATTTGAGCAGTACCTCTGCTAATATTTTGGGCAAAAGTGGCAGCTCTATCAAGACCTCTAAACTGAATGCAGTGGGTTTAACAGAGTCTAAACATGTAGTTAGAACCACACACACAACAGAAAGGTCTCTCAAGATGTAAAGTCGATATTTGGGCAGCATCTCTGCGTAAAGTGGGCCTTTTCGAGACTATACATGGCCAGGGATTCAGATAAGGGTGGTCCAATATCTATTTTCTAAATGGGCAGAACTCATACTTATTAACTTAAGTTGGATCCAAAATCAAAATAGAAAAAGATAAAAGAACTAATGTCACACTCCAAAATTCAGGATCACGTGAAAATCCACCAAACACCAATTTTATGAAAATAAGTTTTCATACATTTAAATTCACCTGTTGAAATCAGAAGAATATTCAACATGCGTATCTCATAAGCAGTAATTATCAGATTTAACAAGGATAAATATATCGCTCTGAGGCGTACAAAACATGCCTTCAAACAGGCATACAAAAAGAAAAATCAAAAAAGTCTTCCGCCACCACAGGCACAACTAGATCAACACCTCATAATCATCAACCTCCAAACCCGAAAATGATTTTACAACAAAATCTCACACCGTGAGCCGAAACCCAATAGAAACAGACTATAAAGCTATAAAGCATGATATGCAATCATATAGGGGGAGCTAACGCAGCCACAGCTAAAAGGATTTTACATCATAAAATCCCAAATTTTTCCATCAGACTCCCAAAGCCTCCAAAATGGTTTTTCATCCACAAAATCAAGCATTTATGCAATACAAAAAATAACGTTTCGCAGTTAAGGTAAAACAGTAACTCAAACGTTATTTTTCCACTCGGATCACACACCGAGAAAAAGAGAATGAATCCTATGTACCAACTCTATCACAAGGGGACAGAGGTAACAACTATAGACTCATGCCCCTTACTCAATCTCTACACATTATAGGATCGGTTAGGTAATGACAAGTTTTATACGGAGCCACCATAACATAAAAGTTGACTTTACGGACTAAAATCGAAGGATAAAAGCACCTACCACCTTCTTTACGGGAACTACCCCGAAGGACAAAGGTACCTTCTCTACGCACATTTTCGGACTTCCACCGAGGGCAACTCGTGCCAAATAACCGCTATCCCGGTACATCTAGAGAATCATTTCAAAAATCAACCCGTAGCTCAACTACGAAAAGCATTTTCACAAATATACATTAAACATGTTTATATAGATCCATCCATCAACATGGAGATCAAACAAAATATTTTAAAATATTTTTTTCCATTTTCAACAAAACGTTTCAACAATGAGACTCAACCCCAAAGATTGGCTCAAAATCTCCAAAACACCAAGGGTTGAGATTTTCATCAAAAACCACAGTTTTCAAACCCACCTTTTAAAACCATACGTTCACAAGTCATACGATGTAATAAACCAAGAAAAGCAAAAAATATGCTTTTTACCCAAAAAATAAGGTTTAAACATAAATATGATATTGATGTATTTTTTACCCGGTAAAAATACGTATAATTACATATAACACCCTTATACAGTAAGAGGGTCTAAAAAAATCGAATCTCGTCGAAATGAAAATCTGTCCGGATAGGTGGGAAGTCCACGTCCCCGATAGCAAGGATTCACAAAGCAACTAACGAAAAACCAAGCCCGAGGCCCTCAAAAGCTAGAGAGAAGGCAGAGAAACGGGAAACTTAGCTGCTAAGAAAGGTTTAAAACAAATATCTCAGCCCCTGAGATATTTATAGAAACGCCAAAAAGGTACTGTCCAGTCGACCGAACCCCCATGTCCAGTCGACTGAACTCAAAATATTTGGTCCAGTCGACTGGGCCAAGCCCACCAGTCGACTGAACTGCTGGGCAGTGTGTTTTTCGACATAAAACAGAGTTTTTGGTCTAAACACAAGCCAAACAAGCCTCTACCAAACCTTGAAAAACGTATAACACATTTATACATGCTGTTCTACAACACCAAAACATAAACCATTCATAGATGATATTCATGTGATAAAAGAAACACGTCAAACATAAATATATATCAAAAATGAAATGGTACAGAGTCTCACAACTCTCCCCCATTACGAAATTTCACCCCCGAACTTCACTACAAGGTCACGAGATAAACAGGTCTGGGTATCTAGCACGCATCCCAGACTCGAGCTCCCAAGTTGCTTCCTTAACCCCGTGATGAAGCCACTGAACTTTAACATAAGTAATCGTTCTCCCCCGTAACACTTGCTCTTTCGTATTTAGGATCTTCACTGGATGCTCCTCATATGTGATATCTTCATCAACCCACAGTTCAGCCCAATCTAACACATGTGAAGGATCAGGCTCATACCTCCGAAGCATAGAAACGTGAAAGACGTGCATAG
>JAULJZ010070779.1:0-13090 GCA_032270985.1 Heliamphora pulchella | reverse complement strand
GGAATCCATATCTTAAACGTGGGGAGAATTCAGTGCATTTGATAATTGGAAACTCAATACATAATTTGAGTTAGGGCCGGGAGTTCAGTCAGGACCTTTAGTGGAATAAGTTCTGGTTCGCATGGGAAATGATCTAGCTTAGGAACAGAGTTAGGGATATCCAGTTTTCTTGTACGGTTAACCCGAGTTCTATACTTCCTCGTGATCCCTCACGTAGCCCATTATACGCACGAATATTTTTCTTGTTGATTTCGATAATTATTTAATTTAATTAGAATGCCAGTTTTGCCGCCGGGACATTCAGGGATTAAATGAAATAATAAAGGGCGATTTTGGTTTTTGGCACACCTAGGGATTACTCCCCAGGTGGCCGGCCCTAATAAGGGGTGGGAATTTGGTTTCATGATATATATATATATATATATATATATATATATATATTTCTTGCTTATTTTTAGGAAAGAAAAGATATATACTTAACATAATCTTTGATATATGGAGAGATATATCGAAAGGAGGTTTTATATAAAACTCTAACCCTAATTCCCTCACCATACCCGTCGCCCCTCTCTCTTTTTAGCAATTAATTTTGCAGTCTTGGAGAGAAGTGTGTGAGTAGAAACCAATAGAGGGAGAACTCTTCGATCGGAATCGGTGCCCACACACCATGATCGTCGTAGTGCGTCCGAGAAATACGTGGGAAGATTACAAAGTCGTCTTCAATGTGTTCGGGATTTCCTGAAACTTTTCGACAAGTTTCATAAAGGTATCATACATTTAAGATTAATATAGTTATCATTTTTCATGAAAAATGCATACGTCGTTTTTTACGGTCACGGCATCGGTTCAAATTTTTTTTTGGTCCAACAGAGAGTGTATTCTCGGGTTGGGTGTTGGGTGCTATGTTTGGTTGCATGTGGGTGCTTCACGTGACTCGGAGTTTGGGGCTTGACAAAATCCCTCAAAACCTTGAATCGCCAATTTCAACCCTTGAGCCGCCATCTTTGAACCTTGGGGTCACCAACTGCATTGTGGCGACCGCCATAAGAACGTCTTGAAAACCCTAGCAAAGGTAGCGACCGCCATCTTTGAACCTTGGGGTCGTCAACTCGGTTGTGGCGACCGCCATAAGAAACCCTTGTAAACTTGTTTTTTGTGGCGACCGTTAACTCTGATCACAGCGACCGCTAGCACCAAAAACCATGACCTGTCCTAAAATGTGTTAGCACCTCATTGGTTAATGAACTCTATAAATACTGTACCTCTGGTACGTTTTTGAGGACAGATTCAGAGAGAGGGGTACTCTGCTAAAGTACCAAGAGAGTACGAATCTTTTTGGTGTACTAGGGGCAAAATAATCATTTTATCATTTTTACGAGAATTTTTGATTTTTAATGTAATATTCCATGATAATTACTCAATTTAGGATGTTGGGAGTTTTCTTTGGGTATTAGGTTTTGCCTTTTGAGTGTTTGGTCTTTTAAGGTTTCTGAATTGAATTAAGGTTTCGGGTCGAACAAGGGTTTCTATCCTTTTAGTGACCTAAGATCTCATGGGTAAACCGTTGCTAATACTAGGGTTTGAATCGGGTCATTATAATCTACCTCCCTTAAAATAAATTTCGTCCTGTACTTCTTCTTAGCAAACAATGCTGGTGCATCCCATGGCGATGCGCTTGGGCGAATAAAATCCTTGCTGAGCATCTCCTGAAGTGGGTCCTTCAATTTCTTTAGTTTGGCGGGATTCATTCTATGTGCTACGATCGAAATTGGTGCGATTTTCAATTACAGTTCAATCAAAAACTCGATCTCTCAATACGATAGAAGTCTGGGTAATTCTTCTAGAAATACATCCTCTTATTTGCTTACAACCTGTGGTAACTTGGTGGTTGACGGGGTGTTCGTACTGGCGAGCACAAAAGCTAATCTTCCTGTGAAATCAATTGATCCATATGCCTTCGTGCTAACATGTGTAAGGGTATCACGTCATTTTTCCTGGATCTGTACACTGGTTTCATCTTTAATATGTGCCCATATCTTCTTCGGACGGTAGTTGATGAGGGATTGATGTTCGGGGAGCCAATCTATGCCAAGAATTAAGTTGTAACTGATAAGATTCATGACTCGTAAGTCATATGACGTAGGGGTGTCGGTTACTCTTCATGTCCTACAAACGGAATCTACCAGTGTGTGATTTTCTAAGGGCATAACAACACTTTTGGATGAATTTGGACTCTTGGTCATACTAATCGATTATTTTGATTGCCCTTTCTTCGAGTGTGGCATCTTCGTTGATGTGGATCTCTAATCAGTTGAAGGGGTGGGCAAGATTAGGTCCACATTTTCTCAGCAACAAAACATGGAACATGCAATAAATATTCACGAGCTATAGTGGCAAGGCTAGGCGAGAGGCGATTATTATGACTTTGGCTAGGATTTCTAGCGGCTCAATGTATCTTGGTGCTGACCTTCCTTTTTTTTGAAGTGCATGGTTCTTTACCAGGGCTGGGTTCTATGCGATCTCCTGTATTAAACTTGAGGGGCCTATACTGCCGGGCTTCATAAGTCTTCATTTTGGTCTTTTTGGTTGTTTCAAGTACGCTATCAGCCGTAACAATTAGTCTCTCTCCAATTTTTTATTTCGCATACTAGTAACTCACAGTATTGTTCACACAAGGCTTCGTACGGTTACAAACGTTGACTTAGTAGCTGTTGTTGTAGGTGGACTTTGACCCAAGAAAAATATCCTTCTGAGCTTCCAATTAAATTCCATTATGTAGGCTCTTAGCAAATCTTTGATGGTTTGAATTATGCTTTTGGACTGCCTGTCAATTTGAGGGTGAGACATGATACAGAGGTAAGGTTCCATTCCAAAGGCTGCTTGTAAGCTCTGCTTGAATGTGGCGTGAAACGTGGGCCTTGGTTGAGTGCAATAAAGGTAGATAAGTCACGTTGATGCAAAATCTCATGAATGTACTTTTGGCTTGAACTCACTAATGTGTCACAAGGTCTAACTGATAGAAAGCGAGCGATCTTGGTAAGGCGACCCACTATAACCTCAATGTCGTCGTGTTCTTGAGGCGATCTCAATAGTTTGGTGATAAAGTCCATAGTTATACATTTTCATTTCCATTTTGGTCTTTCCCAGAGTTGTCCCATTCTTTTTGTCATTTGGCCTTGACATTTTGAGTGTCTTTTCCAATGACTTGATCGTTTCCCAAGTAGTCGATCACCCTAGGGTAGAGAGAACGTGACAAGAGGTATGGCGGTGTTAATTACCTGGTCTTGCAACACATCGTGGCTCGGTGGTTAAATTTTTATCAAGCTCCAAACGTTCATGGTCGTGGTCAAAATTCTTCGTTTGATGGCGGTGATGGCAGAATCTGGATTCTAACGTTTTGATGAGAAGGTCGGCGTGAGTATCAATGCATGTGGATGTACCTCCTTCGCTTGCATAGTAAGTCGAATGTTTTAAGCTCGACGTTGCCTCTAGTCTTTTGTTTTCCTACTGGCGATATAAACTCTTGCTCCTCGGTTTATCGGATGGGTGGCCCAGCTATGAGCTAGTCTGGAAAAGTTTGAATTCTGTCGTATGGTGGTGTTGCGAGTCCCTTGGTGTGAAGCTGTCATCTCCAACTATAGATTGCTGATGGCATTATTTTATTCGTCAGAGCCCTTGAAAAGATATAGTTGGTTGAATGAATCCTTACTTAGTTGTTTCTATAGTTAGGGGTCTTAATCTTTAAGACTTGTTAAATGCTGGCATTGACGGACATTCTATGCTATAACTCCTGGAAGAGATTGGCTTCGTGATCCGATGATGCGCTAGGTGGTTCTCTTTGGGATGTGAACGATCCACGTTTCTCATGAAAGCGCTAAACTCTAGCGACGTAATATTCTGATGACTGTCGTTACTTGCTAGTTTACTAGGTAAGGTTTTGAAGGTCAATCAACGATAGATAGAGGTTTATAAAAACATGCGTGGGGTTCAATTGTAGGTGAAATAAGGGGAGTGCAATAAACAACACTTAAACAAATGTTCTCAGGACTAATCTGGCACAATCAAATTCTAATAAAAGAGGTGTTTAAGCAATGAGTAGCCAAACTAGATATTTTTCCTAAAGTTTTGTCAGCCTAATGCACTTCAATTCAAGTATCCAAGCTTACTTCCCAAGTTTGGATTTCATGAATTTACAAAATTACTTCAGCCGGGTATAGTATCGAAGTCGTGGGAAAATGAGTGGTGGCAGAGGATCTTATTAATGTCGAATGTTCGGGGCTAAAGGAATGGTTTTCACGAATGAAAAGTTAGTTCAAGGATGATGGCTTGAATTAAATGCGAATATTGGTCATCATCTAGTTGTGGCTCAATAATGAAAATTCAAAGATGAGGGTATTTTCAAGGATTGAATTCTTGGTAAGGTTACCAACAAGACTTGGGTGTAAAAGGGTTACCGACAAACAACACTGGATGGTATTGTTGAGGGCCGATGACATTAGAAGGGAGGACACACAAAGAATCTCAACCGGATACAAAAGTTGACACACAAGGTTTGGGGTAAATGAGGAAGGAACTTATAAGGATGAAGTTGTGAGGTTCTAACGGTGGCTCTCGATATAAAACTTCTCCTAGTGCATACTCCCGTCTACCCCCTTAAAATAAGATAACTCGTTGCATGAATCTCTGATTTTTTATCTTGATACACTTACTCGTCTTTCGCATGTAGATTCCCTGCCGCTTTCAAACTCGGTAGTATCCTAACGCGACTTGCCATAAGATATAGATATAGAAAATTTTAGTTCTTATAATGTATAGATGATAATAATAATTCATACAACGCATCCTATAGAGATTCTACACGACAAAACGCATGGTTTTTCATTATCCAAGGCTTGAAAGTTCATTAAACCTAGACTTTGATACCAATTGTGACACCCCAGCTCCCGAGTACGTTGAGACATATATATACATACAATTAGGGTTATGATAACGTTTCATTCATAGATAATCCTTATATTATTACAGCAATTGAGTCTCAAAAAGCTTACAAAATATAGATATTATAGTCATTAAAGCATGATTACAAAAGACACAAGAGACATCCAAAAAGACTGCTTCCGTTGCGCTAAGTTTTGATCGGATCTTCGTGTTCCTAGTACTTGCCCTGTTCAGTTGATTCCTCTCCGTATGGTAATCCCTCTTTTTCACCTGCGGCATAACGCCATGAGCCGAAGACCAAAAGAAAACACTCCAAACTTTCTAACCAAATCTCACGACACAAATTCATCACAATATATGTGAGACCCTGACTCGTTTTCTTTTTCGGCGTTTTTCGACGCGCGTTTCGTGTTTATGTGATAGCATATTTTTATATGCTTTTGATACATGATCGGGGTTAGATATGCATGCAGGGCAGATTCCTGGGGTCGTGGGGCATTGCGGTGCGAATTTTGAAAAATTTAAAAAAAAAATATTTTAGAGACCTATAAATATCTAGAGTTAGATATTTTCAAAAGATATTTTTAAAACTTCTCCATTTAGTTTCCTCCATTTTCTCTCTGCCTTCTCTCTAACTTCTTGGGGGCCCAAGGCTCGATTTTCGACAATCAGACTGCCAAACATTATTATTGGCGTCGTGGTCTACGCGTTCATTCGTATGTAATTTCATTTCGGTGAAGCTTAGTTTTGCACGTGGTTCGAGGCATCATGTTTTTAACTCACCAAGGTAGGATCCTAGAATCTTATGTCTTATAAGGGTGCTACGTGTAATCGTGTGTGCTTTTACCGGTTAGATTGCTGTAGATCTGATTTTATGTTGAAGTTGGATTTTGGGTATAAAACCTATTTTTCATCGATTTCGGTGGTTGAAATCGGGTGTCGGGTGTTTCTTTTGTGGTTTTGGTGTTAGGCTT
The DNA here is from genome assembly GCA_032270985.1 of Heliamphora pulchella. Lineage (NCBI taxonomy): Eukaryota > Viridiplantae > Streptophyta > Magnoliopsida > Ericales > Sarraceniaceae > Heliamphora > Heliamphora pulchella. Next base: position 7,178 of record JAULJZ010070779.1, on the reverse strand, counting down.
GGGCATGTGTAAGTCCGATGGTGTTAGATTGGAGTGTGAAGGCTTTGATTCGAGGTTTTGGAGGTTAAAATCGTGGCTTAAAAATAATTTTCGTGGGAGGTCAGTTGATTGGATCTTGATGATCAGTCGACTGGATCTTGAGTTTTGGGGGTCAGTCGACTGAACCTGGGAGGTCAGTCGACTGAAATGTTTCTGGTTTTGGTTTTTAGCTTTCTCGAGAGTTTTCAGTCGACTGGGGGCTGAGGACCAATCGATTGAGGTGCTGGGTTGTGTGTTTGTGGTTCGGTGGTTGGGTTTCGGGGTTCGGTTGATTGTGTTGTGGTTTTGGGGTTTGCGTAGTGGCCTCAGGTGTTTGTTTAGATGCCATCCTTGGGTGACGTGCATGGTTAGACGTGGGTGTTAGTGCACGGTTAGGTGCGTGATGTTTATTCATCGTCGGGTTTGTGTTGGGCGTGTGTGGTCGTCGTGGGTTTGCGATGGCCGTGTTGGGCGTGTTTGGGCTCATGGTCCTTTTTGGGAAAGGGTGTTAGTTTGTGAGAATCGGGTTTTATGAGTTGAGTGTTGGCCTTTGAGTTAGGAGTGATTTTGTGGGTTGTTTGTAGTCCATGTGAGTGGATGTTGGTTATGTGACAGGTGGCGTCATGATGTGAAGGTTATATGTGATTTTGTGCATTTATAATTCTCATTTTATTTATGCATGATGTAAGACAAAAATGTGGTCTTACATGATATTGGTATGAATGTTAGCCCTGGATAACGATGGACGAAAACGTGGTTCGATAAATGTTAACCCTGGTTAAAGAAATGTTAGATGGGGCAGTGGTGCTTCGATGAAAGCCCGAGAAATGTTAGATGGGGCAGTGGTCCTTCGGTGAAAGCCCGAGAAGATCCTTGTGTTGTGTGTGTGCATATGGGTATCTGAAGGATGAGAACGTGGTCTTGATGATGTGAGGTTGGTGGGTGCTTAGTGCCCATGGGTTGTGAACCCGTAAACTACATGGTTAGTGGGTGCTTAGGGCCCTCGGGTTATGAACCCGTAAACTAAGTCGGTTGCCTTCGTGAATGGTGTTGTTTACGTTGTCGTAACTCCGTATAGAACTTGCCATTACCGAGCAGGCCTTAAGTGGTGACTAGGGTAATGGGCAGGAGTCTATAGTTGTTATATTTGTTTATGTTTTTACTGCTTTTCCTTAACTATGGCAAGATATCTGTTAGGATGATATGCATGGTTTCAACGATGGAAACATGATCCTAAAGACGTGTGCGTGTGAATCTGAAGGACGGATACGAGGTCCTGGAGAGATATACGTTGGGTGTGTTGCTCATAGTGCATGGATTGCATGAGTTAGCTTGTCGTGGCTTGTGAAAGTCAGCTTAGATATATATTTGTTATCTTTAGGGCTCGTGCGAGCCGTGTTTTCAAACTGTTTTAAGGCTTGAAAGAGTCGAAAATTACACCTCGTTTTCCTAGCATGTTTAGCTTATATTGCATGTGCTTTCTAGTTTCTGCTGAGCTTTAGTTCACGGTGTGGGATTTGAAATGTTTTCCAGGTACCGGTCACACAGGTTGATCTAGAGGTGCCGGAGGGGCAGAAGATTTGTAGTCTTCCTTTTTGCTAGTTTTAAACATGTATGCTGTAACATATTTTTCGGCGTTGGTGCCGTGTAATATAAGCCGTTTGGCAATTATATGCAATGCATGTATGGTTTATTTTGAGAGTGTATTCTCGAGTTGGGTGCTAGCTTGGTGGTTTGTGAGTGTTTCACGTGATCCGGAGTTAGGGGCGAGACAATATATTTCATTCAACACTTCAAACATTTATAAATCAAGAAGGCAGATAACTTTAAAATATACAACATGGTTAGCAAGTAGATGTAATAGTAACTAATTATCCAAGAAATGATAATGCAATGTAATGTCGATGCCCAACCTAACATACACCCAGAACATAATATAAATTCCACGCCGGGGATTACAAGAGTAGACTTCATAGGTAATTGATCACCAAACCTATCCACGGACCTCGTTGCGAATAGTAAATGCTTCGCTAGGCTCCATACTACAACTGCTTTACTCAATGGCAACGACATGGGGTGGGTCACAAACTCTGGACAAGCAATATAACAACAAATGTGCAAAACCAAGTAATCTTATGAGACCCTGACCCATTTTCTTTTGCGGTGTTTTTCGACGCGCTATTTATCGTTTTTATAATTATATGTTTATATGTGTTTTTATACATGCTCGGGCTTAGAAATGCACGTTGGGTTAGATCCCATGGCCATTGGGCATTGTGGTGCGAAGTTAAAAAAAAATATTTTTGGAGAGGGGCCTATAAATATGTAACTCTTAGATATTTTACGAGATTTTTGAAACTTTTTAGCAATGTTTCACTCGACCCTTTGCCATCTCTCTAGTTTTTTGGGGGCCCGGGGCTTGGTTTTTGGTGATCAAATAGCGGATCCTTAGTATCCTTGCTGTGAGCTATGCGTTCATCTGGACGGAATCTTGTTTCAATGAAGTTCGTTTTTGGCTAGCGTTTCGAGCTTCAAGTTTTTGACTCAACGAGGTAGAATTCTAGACTCTCATGTCTTAAAGGGGTGCTACGTGAAATCGTATGTGTTTTACCGTTTTAAAATACATGTAAAGTTGATTTATGTTTTGAAAAGTTGTGTTTTGTTCCCAAATCATTTTTTTAGTTGCTTTCAGTTGGACAAAAAGGGGTTTTGAGGGGTTCCTTTCGGTGTTTCTTTGTAGTTTTGGGCTTGTGCATGTTCGAGGGTGTCAAAATGGAGTTTGAATGCTTCAATTTTGGTGTTGAAAAGCTATTCCCATAGCTAGGGTTTTGTTTCTGCCATGGTTTAGTCAACTGGACTGGGTGATCCAGTTGACTGGATCGTCAGTGGGGTGGTTTAGTCGACTGAATTGGGGGATTCAGTCGACTAACTTGTGTTTTAGGGGAATTTTTTAAAATTCTAGTAGCCTTTTTCAATCGACTGGGTGGGGGTGTTCAGTTGACTGATGTCCTGTTGGGGTTGTTTTGTTGTTTTAGGAGGTCGTGTTGTGGCCTTAGGAGTTTGTTGTCGTTTTATTGTTGTTTTCAAGGATGACGGGGTTGTGTTAATCGTAGTGTTTACACATCGTTGTGTGCGTGACGTGTTTGGGTTCGTGGTTCTTTTTCAAAAAGGCGAGTTTTGGAAAAAGAAAGTGCTTTGTGAAAATTGAGTTTTTAGAGGTTTGAAGCTAGCCTTCGGGGTTGAGTTTCGTTTTATTGCTTCTTGGTCTCCCGAGTTGTTGGATGATGAGTTATGTGGTATGTGATGTCGTTTTGTGAAACGTGGTGTTTGCACGTGGTTATGTGCATTAAAACTTTAGTTTTAAAGATGCATTAGATGAGGCTGTGGTCCTTTGGTGAATGCCCGAGAAGATGATTGTTCTTGGTTGGATGAACGTTGGCTCTGGTTGACGATGCATTAGAAAGGGATGCGGCCCTTCGGTGAAAGCCCGAGAAGATGTATGTGTTGCATATGAATCATCGTGGATTTTACAGAACTATTTTTGGGGCTCATGAGAGTCGATACATACATGTGTTGCATGTGGAGCTCGTGAGAGTCGAAGATTGCATGTGAAGAATTGTCGTATATCTATATTCTATCAAACTATTTTTTAGGCTCATGTGAGTTGAAATATCCATATCTTTTTGCATCTGCATGTTTAGTTTTTATTACATGTTTGTCTATTTTCTGCTGAGCTTTGGCTCACGGTGTGAGATTTGAAAATATTTTTCTGATACATACATTCACGTAGGTTGATCTGGAGGAGCCAGAAGGGCGAAAGATTTGTAGTTTTTCTTTTTGTTTCATTTTGGACCATGTAATGTTTATATGTTTTTGGTGTTGGAACTTTGTGTTGTAAGCCTGTTGACAATTATATTTAATGCATGTATGTCTTTTATCATGAGAGTGAAACATCGGGTTGGGTGTTGTGTATGGGTGTTTCGGGTGACCCAGAGTTTGGGGTGTGACAACATAGTATCAGAGCTCTGGGTTTGAAAAACTATGAACTGTGGGAAGAGGGTGCATCACCTTGTGAGGTTGACTGCGTGTGCTTGATTGTATGTGTTTAGACGTTTTGATAACATAAGCATGATAGTTTGTTGAGTATGAGAAGTTTGTGTATATGTGAGTATGGGGGAGGACCTTAGGTTTGATTAGTCTTTCCTCTGGGCATTTGGATTAACAAAATTGGAAGCCGAGTTATAAATGCATTTGTTCGACGTATTTTCTGGCGAGGAATCTAAGTAGGTCATCTAAATTGACGCGTCACTCTTGTCGATTCTCTTTGGTATGTGAGGTTTGTCCAGCATGATCTTGAATGGCTATGTGCTAGCATGAGTATGTGATTAATGTTTCTGTTAAATGTGACGTGCTGCATCTTATGCTTTGTGTTTGTTTTGTATAGACGTGATGTCGACGCGGAGAGGACGAGGCCGTGGTTTAGGCCAAGGGGATATGTCGGTCCGTGATGTTGGAGATGCAAATGCTCCCAAAGGACCGATTCACGCAATAGAGTTGTTGCGTGCGATGGTAGGCACCATCGGTCAGTTGGTTGAGACTGCTAGGGGGGGAGAGAGAGAGAACCTGAGTCGAGGGTGACAATGGCGATGCTAGAGTTCAGGCGTCTTGACCCTCTTTCTTTACTGGGGATCCCGACCCTACATTAGCTATAGAGTGGTTGGAGCTTTTGACCAGGATTCTAGATACGTTACAGATAGTTGAGGAGGATCTGAGGGCTTCTTTTGCAGCTTTTCAACTGAGTGGAGATGCCCATGAGTGGTGAAAATATGCCAGGAGTACCGTGGAGGGCACGCGGGTAGCTTTCACAAGGGTTTTTTTGGAGAAATACTTTTCGGCTTCTTCGAGGGACTTGTACAGAGAGGAGTTTTATGCTCTCACTAAGGGGGCGATGAGTATTGTGCAGTATGAGGCTAGATTTACTAGTTTATCCTATTTTGCACTGGAGTTGGTGGTTATAGACGAGCTATAATCGAGGCAGTTTGAGCGTGGTTTGAGGCCTGTGATCAGGGAGCGCGTGGCAGGACTGAGGCTATGTGTTTTTACAGAGCAGGTAGAGTTGGCAGCAGTGATTGAGAACACTTTAAGCGAGACTTGGGGTTCTAGGGAGGTCAGGGCACCGCAGAGTGGGACAGAGGCATAATCAAGTGGGTGCTCTAACAAGAGGCAGAAGTCCTTAGGTCATAGTTTTCATCCATCTGGATCGCGACAGCAGTTTTTGGCACCAGTACCATCAGTGGCTTCCTCTGGGAGGCTAAAGCAGTACGAGTTCCTTTGCTTCTGATGCAAGCAGCTAGGACATCATGGGATAGATTTCCCACAACTGAGGCAAACCTAGGATTCAGTATTGGTTCAGTCACAGGGGAGGGAGCCACTAGTTTGCTATGGGTGTGGCCAGTCAGGACATATTCGCAGGAACTGCCCTCAGGGAAGCAGTGTACCGAGCACGGTAGGCACACTAGTGGGCTCGTTTATACAGGGTTAACCAGATTATCGACAACAGCATCCCGCAGTTTAGACTTCTCATGTTACAAATGGGGGTACCTCAGTTCAGTCAGTATGACAGCCGACAGTCTCAGGCTATGGTGGACAGACCAGAATGGTATAGGGCCGAGTGTATATCCTTACAGATCCTAGTTCTTTTAAGGCACCGATCGTGCCTGATGATGTAGATACTCCTCCAGTGACCAGAGGTACTTTTTAGTGTGTAGACTTTGGGCCAGTGTTCTTACCGACATGAGAGCATTGTGTTTTTTCATTTCACCTGTTGTGGGGTTGGTGATGGACTTCGTGGGCTGTGTGCTGGGTGTAGAGACATTGGTTGGTGAGGATATGATGTTGGGACGAGTTGGTAGATCCTGTGTTATGAGGTAGTTGGTCGTTGTTTAGAGTACATGATCACGTTTGACCATATCCTAGGAATGGTTTGGATGACCACCTCTCGTGCATGTGTCGATTGTGTTCGACGGGGTTGTTTTCTTTTGATCTTGTGTTGAATTTCGGGGATGAAATTCCTTTAAGGGGGGTAGAGTTGTGAGACCCTACCTTTTTTTTTGCGATGTTTTTCGACACGTTATTTATCATTTTTATAATTGCATGTTTATATGTGTTTTATGTATGTTAGGGCTTAGAAATGCATGTTAGGTTGGATCTCGGGACCATTGGGCATTGTGGTGCAAAGTTTAAAAAAAAAGAAAATATTTTTGGGGCGGGGCCAATAAATATCTAACCCTTAGATATTTTAGTAGATTTTTTAATCTTCTTAGCTAAGTTTCACTCTGAACCTCTACCTTTTCTCTAGTTTTCAGGGGGTCCAGGGCTTGATTTTTGGCAATCAAATAGCGAATCCTTAGTATCCTTTCTATGGGCTACGCGTTCATCCGGACGGATGTTGAAGATAAAACTATCAAGATTTTTGTTTTTACAAATGATTATCTGAAAAAAAAAATTAACTAGACGGGTAAACGCCAAAACGGGTTCCAAATAAAATTTTTGATGACGAACGATCAAAATAAAACCCGTGCATCGAAAGTTAATTTAGAAAAATACATTTTTATTGGCCGAATCTTCAACTATGATTTGAATCCGAGTTGGAGCTCCTGTCAGATCTTCTACTGTATTCCCTTATGTGATTCCCAGATATAGTATGGCTGTAATCCTCCGAGAACTCGTACTGGCAGAACCAGGACAGCATTAGTCTTAGAAGACAAGTTATGAAACTGGTTCAGCCTACTCGCATATTTATAGGGCTATTGCACGGACCTAGAAAGTAATTATGAGTAAGACTTCCAGTGGAACACAAACACGTATCAGTGGTTTCTGTAATTAAGCAAATCTCATAACGGTATCGGCAATTATGGAAAACTAGCAGCGGTTTCTGCAATTTCCATAAAATACTGAATTACAGTTCACACCACTAAAGAACTATAATTACACTTTGTCCCATAATCTCAAGACCATATAGCATTGAGCTCCTGTTATTAAATGCTTACCATTTCTCCCCACATTAAGATTTCCGATACCCACCAATTAAATTTAATTACTGATAATTTAATTTAATCGGCATCTTGATATTCTTAAGTCCTTCCGCTTAACTTATTTGA
>JAULJZ010070748.1:0-13091 GCA_032270985.1 Heliamphora pulchella | reverse complement strand
TACAACACTCAAGAACCAAGCACATAGAGATTAGACATCATTTTATAAAAGATCATGTGCAAAAAGAAAACATTGAATTTGAATTTATAGGCAGAGATTACCAATTAGCGGACATTTTCACAAAACCATTAAATGAAGAAAGAATATGCTATATAAGAAGAGAACTTGGTATGTTATGTGCTCCTAATTCATGATTTATATGCCATACTAACTATATCTTTTCATTGCATTTCATAGCATTTGATGTTCTTTCTTAAATGTGAAAATGTGTCGACACCACTTGATAAAGTGTCGACACAAATGTGTGTTGTGTTGACATAAAACTGCATAGAAGTGGCATTGTGAGAAAAAGTGTTGACCCAATTCTATTCAGTGTCGACACCATCGTGGTTCCCTGACTCTCGGTAAATTTGTGTCGACACCAAGATATACTCGGTCGACCCAAATAGCCGAATGTGTCGACACCTGTTGAAAATGTGTTGACACCATTTTCTGTCTTCGAAACCCACACGCGATACAAATCGTGTCGACACCAAAAGTAATTTGTGTCAACACAAATTGTTAAGTCTATATATAGACACGTCGGTTCCACGAACATTCACACCGTTCCCACTCTCTCTCTATATAAACTGTTCGTCTCCCGCGCAGTTTGTTCTTCAAACCCTATGTCGACTCTTCATCTCCATCCCAAATCAAAATCCAAATCCTTCACTATGTTGCCAAAAATCATGGGCAAAGGATCAAAGAGAACTGGAGAAGGCTCATCTTCAAGCCCTAGAACGTCAAAACGCAAGAAGACGACCAAAACCACGACGGCAACGACAGCGACAACCATTCCAGAGAACGTAGCCTCTTCTGAGGTAATATCCTTCAGAACCCCTAAGATTCGTCGGCTTTATTTTTCATCTTTTGTAAATCAAAAAATTTGTCCTGGTCATTATATTAACTTTGAGTACTTTGACTCCATAGAAATGAGATTCAAGGATCTCTTCTCTGACCTTGGGTGGGAAAGGCTTTTACAGATTCAAGAACCACACTATCCCACCTTGGTTAAGTCATTTTATGCCCACTTTCATATCTCTCATTTCGACCACCATCATTACTATTTGGGTAAATGGTGTGAATATCGTTCTGACCCTATCCTCCCTCAATGTGATTCTGGACATTCCCCATGGTGAAATTTGTGTTTATCATAGCCAGAAACCTATTGAGGTTGAAGGCTTTTCGTTTTCTGAATCTGTCAAAGACATTTTTGAGAATGAGGACATCAATCCCTCCAAGCCTTTAGAGGCTAACACATTTAAACTAGAGATGCGTCTGTTGCATCATATGGTGAACCACATCTTCCTCCCACAAATGGGAAAATTTGGTGACGTTTCTTATATGCATATCTTCATCATGTGATGCATTCTCGAGAAGAAAAACCTAGATTTAGGATTTCTTTTCATTTCTCACATACTCCATTCCCACAGCAAGAAAAATTCATCTCTCCCTCATGGGATGTACCTTACCAGAGTTTTTCGTTACTTTGGCATCAATCTTTCTGAGGAAAATGCTGTTGCCTTTTCTAAGCATGATTTGTACGGCAAGTCCTCCCTGAAGCATATGCAGATTGTACATGTGGATGGTGTCTGGATTTCCACCCGTCAAGGTACCCCAGCATCTACCGGATCTCCTCCTTCTTAGGCTTCTAGAGACTTTTCCTCCATCCCCATAAACCTTGATTCTCCTCTTGCATGACCTGACTCCCATGGACCCTTTGGCACCCTCGGTCCATCCCATTCTGTTCCTCCTCCTCCCACATGTTCATCTATTCCTCCTGCTGTTCCTGTATCATCCTTCTCTGCTCCAGTTCATGTTGACCTCTTTGAGGTTGTTTTCTTGATCAATTCTCTGTCTTCCAAAGTCACTCTTTTTCAAGCAAAGGTAGACCAAGATTTTTTTGACTTGAATCACACTGTTTCCTCCCTCTCTGAGAAAATTAAACACCTTGACAAGATAAATCACAGTCTCCGAAGAGATGTAGAAAATGCCACTGATGCAGGGAGTGCCCTCTGCAAGACTATGGATGACAACATTGCGTCTATTATCAATTGCAACAAGGCAATCCTCCATCAAGTGCGCAAGGAGTATGATCAAGGGATTGCCACGGCTGTTCATACCAACTCCTAGAAGGTGGAAGAACACTTAAAGTGGAACAAGGATGCTTGGGCCAATTAGTTCAAGGCCAAGGAGACAAAGGAAGAAAGAGCAATATGACTCAAAAAAGAAGCAGATCTAGCTTTGGCAGCACGCTACGAAGCTATGGCTGCGATTGAAGCAAAGGATGAACGCTCACGCGCAGCAAAAGAACGAGCCTCTGCTAGCAAAGCCAAAGCTCAAGCCAAGAAAGACTTCAAGAAATTCTTGGATGATCAGTAGCCCCATTTTTTTTTAAGATTACAATTGGGGAGAAAGTAAAGAGTAAATGAAGTGAAGGGGAGTAAAAGGAGTAAAGAAGTTTGAAAACAATTCTTTAAGTTTTTTATGGAAGGTGAAGTTGTACTAGTTCAACATACATTTCCTCTGGTAAATTTGTTTGAATGGTTTAACTGATTGGGATGTTTGAACAATTTTTTTGGATGAATGGTAAATTTTGTTCTTATGCTTATCATTGTGATTGATTATATCTTGTTAATTATATATTGTTCATTTGACAATAAATATTTGTTGAATGGATTGCATATGAAAATGGATATGATTGAATAAATTACTTTGCATATTCATTGTTTTTGCTCAAATTATAATAAATTCAGAATGCTTCTTGATCATTTGTTGCAAATCATGTATGCTGTCACTTTGATGTATGCCTAGCCATTATTTTGCTCTTTTTAAGGCATATCGATAAGGGGAGAACTCTTGTTGAAAAATATTTTAAAATGTTTTCTAGAAAATGTAAATTTGGTTGTAATCATCAAAAAATGGGAGATTGTTAGCCCAAGGGTTTTTTATTTTGATTTTTATAATTTTCATAATTTATTTTCTAAGAATAAATGGATTTAAAATGATAATATTTTATATTTTCAAAATGAAAGTGTTAACACATTCTGAACAATTAAAGTTGACACCTTAGCCAAAAAGAAATGGCTTACATCTCAAAAAGATTCAAACACTTAAGTATTCTTGAATAAGAATATTTTGTGTTGAAACCAATTAAAAAATAAGTCAAACACTTTTAAGGTAACGCATACTTGAATCTCATCAAGTGTGTCAACATCCATTGATCAAATGGTTTGACACCCTAACTGTTTTATAAGTTGATCTTCAGGTATCAAAGTGTTAAGTGTTGACACAAACAAGTTTTGTGTCAATACAAAAGAGCCGAAGTTCTCAGGACTCAAAAGAGTCGACACAAATCAATTTTGTGTCGACACAAAAGTGATCCTCACTATTGTTATCCAGAAGTTTGGGTAGACACAAATAAAAATTGTGTCGACTCAAAAGAATCGAGACCTCTTGCAGATTTTTAGTGTCGACCCCAAGACTAAATGTGTCGACACAAAAATACCGAGGCTGACTGTAGAATTTTTGTGTTGACCCCAAAGAACAAATGTGTCGACATAAAAGTTCTGAGGCTTCCTGCAGAAATTAGTGTCGACACCAAAGGCAAGTTGAGTCGATACAAAGTGGTTCCTCCCGATGCTAAAGTTTCAAACGAGTTGACACCAGATCTTAAAGGTGTTGACACCATGATGTTGGAAGGTGGAATGCAAAAATTGTGTCGACCCCTCAAAAAATTCGTGTCGACCCAACCACTTGAAGAACCCTGCCCTAGACACTTTGTGTCAACACCAAAGGTATTTGTGTCGACACCGGCGACGAAAATTCAAATCGCGACAGATCTCAACGGTTGGATTTTTGGCATTTTTTGCTCCCACCTACCTCCAACGGTTATGAATGCACGAGAACTTATATAAGGAGTAACTTATCAGCATTTACTACACTGGAGACTTGTATTCACTGTTCTATTGCTCAAATCAATCTTAGAAATCTCAAGTTCACATTTATTGCTGTAACTCCAGTTTTTATTCCTCATCTCTCTTTACCTTCTCATTTATTGTAAATCATTTCTGTAAAGAGAGTGAGTGTTCTTCATTAATACATCTAATTTATTGTATAAAAAGGTGAGTCACCCTTTATCCTTTGAGTGAGTGAGTGAAACTCATCAAAGAAGAGTTCAAGAGAGATTTGAAGAAAATAGGGGCTTGTTTTCATAGGATCTTCTTGAAACTGTTCGGCTTGTGAATGTGCCCGTAAACATTCAGCTCATTCAACCGAAGTCTTGAAGATTGAAAAAGGCTTGGAATACGCCTGTGAAGTATTCTATATAGTGAAAATACTCGAGTGAGATTTTGAAGAGTGGACGTAGGCAGATAAAGTCGAACCACTATAAATCCTTTGCGTCCGGTTCTATCTCTCTATCCCTCATCTTTTAATAATTGAATTATTTTAATATTTGCTTTATTTGATTGCACTATTAAAAGAGTTTTGAAAAAAATTTGTAAATTGTTATTTATTTTTTAAAGACCCAATTCACCCCCCCTTCTTGGGTTGCCTTGTTCTAACACAATGCACAGCTAACCCGCTTGTCAGAAGAGACAAGAAGATACTGGGCAAGAAGACAGAAGAAAAGTGCATAGCGTCGCCGCAGCTTAAAGTCGAGGTCACTGAGCTCACCAGTAGGACGGAATCTATCAATGATCCAAGGTATGTCGAGGCAGTCATCTTGTGTCAAAAGAGAGGCCTCCATCTTATATAGACCACAAAGCTGTATCACTTGCTATCGGGTCAAAAGAAAGAAAGTGGGAACCACAACGGAACTTCGTAGGGCCAAGTCCAAAATAGCAGCGAACTCCTTCACAGTCGGGCATAGCTCTTCAAGGCCGAATAGAAAGACGTGAGACTGTTGAGGTCTGTTAATCTTCACGGTCCTCAGTGAGAAAAGGGCATTGAGGCCGAAAGGGGCAAAGTTTAAACGTTCAATATGGGAGAATGCCTTAATCCATGCAGAAAGAGGAGAAGCCATTTGAGTCGGAATAATAGAAAATGGGGCCTTAAGGGATATATTTATAAGGCAAGAAAAGGCAAAAAATCAAAATTTTGACAAAAGGCAGGTTCAAGGTGGCGACTGCTACTTTGGACATGTCGACCGCCAACTCCGAAAAACATAGTACAGTGACATCAGCCCTTTGACTAGGCAACCGCCATGTTGTAACTGGCAACCGCCATGTAAGTGTTTATAGCAAATGGCGACCGCCATGTTGATTATGGCGACCGCCATGTTAAAAAGTGGCAAGCATGTATCAGTTGGTGGTTTCTGCATTCTGTGTAAGTCTTAACATTTGTATTATGCATCAAAGATAGTTTGAACAGCAAACAAAAAGAAAGATGAACATGTGAAGTAATAAATGGCACAAAGGCCCAAAATACATTAGAATGTATCAAAATGTAACCGGGGCACCCAGGCCCAAATAAACAGCAAACTGGGGCACACAGGCCCATGGAGCAGGTAAATGTGTAAAAATGTGTCAAACTGGGGCACGCAGACCCATCAGAATAAATGTAGCAGAAGATAAATAAAACTAGGGAAAATGAGGGAAGCTCTCTCTCTCAGGTGTGCCTCGGGCGGACTCGACAGGAGGAAGGGCCGGCCTCCTCCGAGCTATCACCCTCGAAGAGTCTGTCAAAGTCATCGCCATCATCACTACCAGAGGAAGAGACAACTCTTGACCGACTCCGAGCAGATGAGACTGATCCTCCGGAACGAACCCGAAAAGATGCTCGGGAATCATGAGCTCGAACTGGGGCTGGGGCTGGAGCTGGAGGCCGAACCGGAGCCTGTGGCGGCACTATGCCAGCAACTGGTACTGGAGGCTGTCAAAAGAAAATAAGGATCAGAACAGAATCTACAAAAAGGGCAGAAAGGTTAAAAAGGGTTATGAGGACACTTATTATAGCCGCTGGAGTGAAAGTAATGCCAGCCGCTCGGACAATGGCCTCAAGCTGACGGATCAGTGCTCTCTGACTAGTAAAAACCAGCAGCATGTGATCTAGCCATACCTGATTAACCTGTAAACAGAAGTTAGGTAGTGTAAGTAAATAAAGCGAAGAAAGTAACCAAATGGAAAGAGAAAGGACAAAGACAAACTTGACTAAGGTCGGCCTTGAACTCAGGTGTTGGCAGAATGGGAACCGACAGAGGGAAGGGGTAGCCGTAAACTACTATCTGAATCTCCCATGGAATCTCTGGACCTCTCATCCCACAAGCAGCATCAGCAGCAGCTTCGAAAGCATCGACTTCGACAGCGCCGGCATCAGCACCCTCCTGTGCTTGTCCCCTCCTCTTGCCACCAGGGGCAGCCGGACCAGGACCTAGTGGTCCTAACAGATGGGCCTAGGCCTAAGCTGTGTAATCCCTCTCTAGTACCAGCAGCTTCGCAGCATGCGTCTCCACCAGCTCCAAAAGAAGATCGACTCGGCTCAGGTGATCAGTCCGGCGCATATAGGCTGGAGGGACCACCAGGATCCAGAAGTGATCCAGGCTAAGCGACTGGCGAACCACCCGCTCTCTTAGATAATACTCTCGTCCGAATGGACCCTCCAGCAGAATCTATCTCGAAACGAGAGCTTAGCTGCGCATTAGATCTGCGCCTGCCCGATCCTTTACGCCCCTTCAGACATCCTAGTAGACCTGCAGCAGTTCAAAGTACAGTACAAATGCAAAGACCAGTAAGCCATACAGTATGATGAACAGTATACAGTGAACGGTGCAAAGAACAGTGCAGTGAATAATGCAGTAAGTAGTATAATGCAGGAAGCAGTGTACAGAATAGTAGGCAGTAAATAGAGATACCTGGCCAGGGGTCATCCAGTCTAGTGATACTCGGAACCGGTCAATATCCTTTCCCCCAGCCTTCTTCCCCTTCAGCCCTCGGGACCACCGGGTTGCACGGGGAATGACTGAAGAGTCTGCTGAGGAGTTCGCCGGGACATGAAGCCCGAGGAACTCGTAAGTCCACGACTGCAAAAAGAAAGATGTCAGCAGGCAAATGATAATAGATAACAAAAATGAATGAAAAACTATAGAAACTAAAGCCATACCTCCCAGACTCTCCAGTATCTCCCGATGCTGAGCTCCTGGGGGAATCGGGTCAAAGTTTGCATGAAGCTGTAGAGAGTAGCAAGAGCGTCTCCTCCCCAGTCGAATGTAGCAATAGGGTCAAGGCGAGCAAGGGCACCCAGGTAGTGCAAATGTACGGTATTCTCCTTATTCGAAAACAAAGAGGTACCAAACATATACATCAAGAATCCCCGGGCGACCTATTCCAAGTGGCGGGGCTCGGTGCACTGAAAATGCCTGAAGCGATCAAAGAACCATGTGCATCTGATCCGGTCGCGGTCCATCTGCACCAGAATAGCTCTAAGAAAGTACACCAGGGCATCAGCAGACTGTGCAATGGTGGGATCAAATGGTATAGGGGCACTGCCAACTCGGATGCCCGTGATAAGAGAGAAGTCCAGAGGCGTTAAGGTAGCCTCAAAAGTAGTGAAGTGGAAAGTGTTGGTGGTATCCCACCACCGCTTCGCCAGAGCTGTCAACCATACCTGGTCATTGCTCGTCCTACCCAACATGGGTATGAACCGAGCAAAACCAGAGGCATCGATGTAAGCACGGTTGGGAGTAGGGAGGGCATCGTACCACTCCAACACCTCCTCAGAGGTAGAACCTCCGAAGCCACGGACATAGTGACCAGCCTGAAAACAAGAAGACAAACAGAGAAAATATAAAGAATAGATCGAGCAAGCAAAGTGTAGAAAAATATCAAAAAGCTAACCCTAGGTTCGTGTGTAAGTAACGACCCTTCGGTTCTTTCAAGCCCCAGAAAGCTAGGCACCATAACCCTATATTCGTGTGTAAGTGACGACCCTTCGGTTCTTTCAAGTCCTAGAAAACTAGGCACTCTAAGCCTTGGTAAACCAGGAAAATCTCTCTAACCCTAGGTTCGTGTGTAAGTGACGACCCTTCGGTTCTATCAAACCCTGATAAATCAGGCAAACCTTCCTACCCTAGGTTCGTGTGTAAGTGACGATCCTTCGATTCTATCAAGCACTAGAAAACTAGGCACCCTAATCCTAGGTTCGTGTGTAAGTGACGATCTTTTGATTTTTTCAAGCCCTAGAAATCTAGGCACCCTAAGTCCTGGTAAACCAGGCAAATCTCTCTAACCCTAGGTTTATGTGTAAGTGACGATTCTTTGGTTTTTACACGTCCTAGTAAAAGATTAGAAACCCTAAAATCCTGGTGCACCAGGCAAAACTCTATTATTTTGAGATACTCATTCTTTTTAAAAATAAAAAAATAATAAAAAATAATAGAAAAATAAAAAAAAATCTCTCTCCCTTTGATATTTGTGTCCTGCCCCCTTTGCCATAATATTTTAGGATTAATTTTTAAGAAATTTTCGAAAATTTGCCCAAATCCTCTATAAAAAAAAAATCTTCCTAAAATTTTTTCAGAATTTTCTTAAAATTTTCCTAAGATTTTCTAAATATTTCTAGAATTTTTCAAATATTTTCTTAAATTTTTTAAGATTTTCTAAAAAAAAATTAAAATAACAATAAAAATAAAAATAAAAATAATAAAAAATAAAAATAAAAATAATAAAAAATAAAAATAAAATAAAAATAATAAAAAAAATTCTCCTAAAATTTTTCAAAAAAATCTTTCTTAAAGTTTCTAAAATTTCTAAGATTTTCTAAAGATTTCTAAAAATTTTTCAAGATTTTTCTTAAAATTTTCCCCAATCTTTTAGAAGAATTTTTTTTAAAAATTTCTAGAATTTTCTAAAAATTTTCTGGATTTTCTTAAAATCTTTCTAAAAATTTCTAAGATTCTTTAAAAATTTGTAACATTTTCTTGAATTTTTTAAAATTTTTTTTGGGTTTTCTTAAATTTTGTTTCAAAATTCTAAAGTTTTTCAAGAAATTTCTAAGAAGTTTTTTCTAAGATTTTTCTAAAATTTTCCTAAAGAATTTTGAAATTTTTTTCTGATTTACTAGATTTTCGAATTTACCTATTAGATTTCTAGAGTTTGTGATTTTGGAAAATTTGTTTTATTTAGAAATTTTTGAATAAATTACCTCTAATTTTGGAATTTTTGATAAAAATTACCCCTTTTAGTTTTCATGCCCCAAAAATAAAATAAAAAAACAAAAATCCCCCCCATTAAATTTTTATGTTCTTCCTAAAAAAAATTCAAGCCTTTTATTGTCCCTTTCATTGTTTGTTCAAATTCTAAGTATCACTACTATTTTAATCTACATTGCATAGGTACCTAAACTAAGTTCAAAATCCAAATCGTCATTCACATCATCAAAATCATTCATCAAACACATCAAAATAAATCATCAATATCATCATCATCATCATCATAATTCATCTTCATATCAAAACACATTATCATATCTGTCACGCTCTAAACTCCGGGACTCGCGAAAAGCCACTGAACAACCATCAAACTGCCTAAACAAAAGGGATTTAAGACCAGAAGACCAAACGAGGCCAAAACCTTTGTAAAAACGTACTACCGAGGTTTATTGATTTAAAAGAGTAGCCAAAAGACTACAGTTACAACCTCACAAGCTAAACCTTTAAAAAACAAAATACGTGTTTTGAATAAGAAAATTCTTTCGTTTTAAAAGAATCATAGGCTGTTCCAAAATCTATCTCGAAGCACAAAGGTTTATGTGAAACAAAAACCATTTGAAAATTCCATTTGCAAACCGTTGATCCCAACAATGAAAAATGTAGTATGAAACTACAGAAAACAACAACCAACCCAAGGTTCTCTCGAAAGTATTAAAACATGCATACATCTAAAATTATAGTATACGATTTACAACATGTTACAAATAAACATGTAACATATATAACAGGTATAAACTACCTATCAAGACAAAATAGACGTCTTGTCATCAGCCACCTCTAGGCACCAGCGGGTCAACCTACAGGACCACGCTTACCTGAAAAATATTTTATAGCAAAATTCCATACCGTGAGCCGAAGCCCAATAAAAACAGACGATAAAGCTGTAAAGCAGGCTATGCAATCATAAGCATACAAGCTTAACCACAGGAGCTAAAAAGGTTTTCCATTAGGCTAACACGAGCCTTAAAACGATTTTATTTCATAAAACCCCACATTTTCGTCCTCAAAACCATGCATATCATGTAGTGAGAGCTAACTCAACCACAGAGCTAAAAGGTTTTACATCATGAAACCCCAAGTTTTTCCATCAAACTCCCAAAACAGTTTTCACTTCACAACCAAGTATTTAAACAATGCAAAATCACATTTCACAGTTGAAGGAAAACAGTAAGCAAAACGCCATTTTCCCACTCGGATCACACACCGAGGAAAGTTAAAAGATATTTTTCACTCGGAACACACAACCAAGGAAAATAAAACAGTAATCTCCACTCAGGTTACACCACCGAGGAGAAAAGATAAAATATAATCCACTCGGAACATGCAGCCAAGGATAAAGTAAAATGAATCCTATGTACCGACTCCATCTCAAGGGGATAGAGATAACAACTATAGACTCTTACCCATTACCTAGTTCCAGCATCACTTAAGACCTGCTAGGTAATGACAAGTTCAATACGGAGCACCACGACGTAAAAGCTAACTTTACGAGCGACAACCCGAGGGAAAAAAACACCAAAACCGACCTTCTTTACGGGAACTACCCCAAATGATAACAAAGGTACCTACACTGCGCACGTTTCTGGACTTTCACCGAGGGCAACTCGTGCCAAATACTCGTCATCCCGGTACATCAAGATAATCATTTCATAAAAATCGAACCGTAGCTCAACTACAAAAACCTTTCCACAAAATACATTATACATGTTGTTAGATCCATACATCAACATGGAGATCAAACAAAACATTTTCAAAATGTTTTTCTCCATTTTCAACAAAACGTTTCAAAACCTGAGACTCAACTCTAAAGGCGACCTCCAAACCTCCAAAACATAAAATGTTGAGATTTTAATCAAAACAATCATTTTTCAACAAAAAGCACCGTTTTCAAAACAACATTTCAAAACCATCCGTCCACATGTCATAAGCTGTACTAAACCAAGAAAAGCGAAAAATTTGCTTTTTACCCAAAAAATAAGGTTTAAACACAAATATGACATTTCATGCATTTTCTACTTGGTAAAAACACATATAATTACATAAAATACCCTTATACAGCAGTAAGATCTAGAATCCTACCTCATTGGGTCAAAACCCGACACCTCGAAAATCGAACCTCGACAAAACAAAATTCTATTCGGATATATGCGAAGCCCCCAGCACCAATACCAAGAATCCACAGTCCGATCGCTGAAATCGAGCCTCGGGCCCATCAAAATCAAGAGAGAAGGTAGAGAGAAAACTAGATTTGAGATGAAAATATCCCAAAATATCTCAAAATATCTCCAAACACCGACATTTATGAGCCACGCCCAAAAATATCGCAGGTCAGTCAACTGGACCCCAATCCAGTCGGCTGAAAAACTTGATGAAAAGTCAAAAATATTCCACCGCCTCAAGCTCAGTCAACTGAACCCTTCTGGTCAGTCGACTGAAAGCTACTAGAATGCACTCAGTCGACTGGATCAAGCCTCTTAGTCGACTGAATCCTCACTGCCATATTTCTCAAGCTGTTTTCGATGACGGAACATGTTTTGTAACCTCGACCAAACCAAACATGTCTCTAAAACATCACCAAGGTCAAAAGGGTAACCCTAATACCTTAAACACTCGAATCATTCCAAAAAGAAATAGGTCGGGGTCTCACAACTCTCCCCCTTAAAGGAATTTCGTCCTCGAAATTCAACACTGCTTCGCAAGCTAAACACAGTCCATCAATCATCAACAACCCCTGGTGTAAACCGAATAACACTGTACAACAATAGAAACGCCCCAGCAATGCTGTACAACAGCAGATATGCTTCAGCAACTGAAACCCCACAACTGAAATTGTCATATAACTGATACCAAGAATACACATCTTTAAGGAATCAATCTCCAAACAGACTGTTCACACGTGTAAGTTCCACTGACATCACTGTCATCCAGGAAACATCCATAAAACACCGGATCAAGATCCAACTCACGCTACCAAACCCTAACACAGAACTCTCGCTAACACAACTACTCCAGCAACAAACGCAAAGTAAGAGACCAATTCACCATGGTACCTGATCTCAAACATGCTCTATGCTCAAACACAGAGACTTTACTCTCGTCCTCATTGCCACATACTAGCTCAATCACACCTCACAATACCCACCAAGGATTATCTCCACAAGTCCAAACACACGACGTCGAACTCCGACATCGATCATGTGAAGTCACACACCCCGCACACAAACTTTACTTAAATCTTGACGATCGCCAGATGACCACTGACTTTGATACCACATCATCACCCTATAGATGCCAACATTAACACCACTGAAGCTGACATGCCGCCGATCCATGAGCAACAACACAACACTCGACTCCAAAGAGAAGCTCACCAGAGAGAAGCTCCTGTAACTCACTTGGAATACCAAAGAATGTATCTCAGCAAACCCTCTGATCTTCATCCTCTACTCCAACTTCTATCACGAACCCCAATTCTCACCCAGGAGATACATCATGTGGCACACCATTGTCTGGGACAAGGTTTCACACAACTGAAAATTGATCTGGCATCACAGCCACAAAGTCACCTGACTCCAGCGAGTCACTCGACCAAACACGTCACGTACACAGAACATTTCATAGGTATCCAACAACCTATATCAACCAAATCATAACTCCCATGCAACAGCACGTCGCTGCACATTACTGAACAACTCAACGTCTCGCCATCAGATCGCTAATACCAAGGCTACAGATTAACCTCAAATCTATTAGGGTTAGTATACTGAAAACCATGTTTTTAGTATTTAATTTTATTTTTAATAAAATTAATTTTCTATTTTATGAGAATCTTTATGAGCAATGT
>JAULJZ010070737.1:0-13091 GCA_032270985.1 Heliamphora pulchella | reverse complement strand
TTGATAATTGGAAACTCAAGACATAATTTGAGTTAGGGCCGGGAGTTCAGTCAGAACCTTTAGTGGAATAAGTTCTGATTCGTACGGGAAAAGATCTAGCTCGGGGACAGAGTTAGGGATATCCGGTTTTCTCGTACGGTTAGTCTGAGTCCTATACTTCTTCGTGACCCCTCACGTAGCCTTTTATACGCACGGATATTTTTCTTGTTGGTTTCGATAATTATTCAATTTAATTTGAATGTCGGTATTGCCGCCGGAGACATTTGGGAATTAAATTAAATTAATGAGGGGCGGTTTTGATTTTTGGCACACTTAGGGATTACTCCCTAAGTGTCCGGCCCTAAGTGATGGTGGGTTTAATTAAATATGTTAAGTTTATCTTTATATATTATTTTAGGAAGGAGAGGATATACTTAATATATTTTTTGATATATTGATATATATATCAAGAGGAGACTTATAGAAAAAAAGCTAACCTAACCCTAATACACTCCCCATAGCCGCCGCCCCCTTCTCCTCTTTGGCAATTAATTTTGCCTCTTTAGAGATTATTGTGTGAGAAGAAACCAAAAGGAGGAAAAACACTTTGATCGGAATCGGTGCCCACATACCGTGATTGTCATAGTGCGTCCGGGACATACGTGAGAAGGTTGCAAGGTCGTCTTCAACGTATTCGGGATTTCTTGAAACTTTTCCACAAGTTTCATAAAGGTATTAAGCTATTAAAATCATTATAATTTTTGTTTTTCATGAAAATTGCATACGTCGTTTTTTACGGTCACGACGTCAATTCAAAAACCTTTTTTTCCACTTCACGGCTCACTCTCCAACGGGGTAGATGGTATTGCCTGAACATTTGGGTTATGCAGCCACGACCTGCCCAATAGCAGATTGAAGGAGGCCAGCACATCTAGCACGTGAAACTCATCTGAGGTCTCCAGTGGTCCCACTGAAACAGCAAATGACACCAATCCTAGTACATCCCTTCTTGCGTTGTCATAGGCTCGCACCCCTTGATTGCATGAAGTGAATTGGTCTGGTCTCATCCCTAAGCAGACGACTGTTCTCAATGGGCAAACGTTCAAGGCAGACTCATTATCAATGAGGGTAACCGGGACCCATTTTTTTAGGCATTTGATGGTGATATGAAGCGGCTTGTTGTGACTTTTTCCTTCAGCGGCAAAATCCTTATCAGAAAAGAAAATGACTTTTGGTTCGGCGGCTGGCAGAATAAGCCAAATGAGCTGCTCGGGGGTTGCATCTATCGGGACACTGGCCTTGTTCAACACCTTCAAAATAGCTTGTCTATTCTTATGTGATGCCATCAACAAGCCCCAGATACTGATATTGGCCTGCATCTTTTTCAATTGTCTTAATACAGTATCATCCTCCTCCTCTTGCTCTGTCTCTTTCCCTTTTTCACTTGGCTATTCCTTCTCTAGCTGAGCTGGCTTAAAGTGTCGTCCACTTATAGTTAGGTGTTCCACGCCATCTTCGGGATCCCATAACCCTGGCATCACATTATCAGTCTGTCTTACTTCGTTTACGTGCAGAGGGCCTTCAAATGCCCACAAATCACTTAGGTCACTAACGGCTGCCCTTTCCCATCTTTCCTTGTCATCTTTGATAGCCCATGTATTGTCAACCTCCTTCCAGATGTCCTTTTCGATAAAGTTCACCTGCTGCTCCTGAGCGGCCCAAAAATCAGTCCATTCTGTCCCATTAGATTTTGACACATTCCTGACCAACCAATAGGATTGCATGTCGTCAACGTGTACTTCCTCCTCAAAAAGTTGGGAAAGGGTGATTCCATTAAGTACATGGCCAAACCCGTAAGGTCGAGTTGGGTAGTCCAATGGCCAGTCATTCTCTTCATTGTGCTCCTCCTCCTGTCGATAGATTTGGATCATCGGTTGATACCATTCCTAGCCATTATCATTTCATTCTTTCATCCTGTCTCGACTGCCTCTAATCATCATGAACGAGCATGCTGTCAAATCTTCGGTTATTAAAACATGAGGGCGTGGTAGGTGTGCTAAACGGCCTCCGATTCCCCTAGAGACATGTAATTTATCCCACCTTGCCTGGCATGATTCGGCAATGGGTTAGTAGTGACATTCGGCTTTAGGGTAGCTGGTGGAGGAGGGATCACTTTGTTGTCAATGAGATTCTGAATCTCATGATGGAGCCTCATAATGCCTGTGGCGTTGGTGGAAGGCACAGTATTGAGAGGCATTATATCTCGGCGGAAGCGGGTCGGGCACTGGCATGGGATCTAGTACCTTGATGAGTCCTTTTTCTACAAGACGGCTTAAGACAGTGGATAATGGGATGTTGAGAGGAGTAAAAGTTCTTCGCGGCCGTTGTTGCGTTTGCTGACCATTGCCTGACTGCTAAAGGTTGCTTGTTTGATGTGAAGAAGGGTTGAAAAGGTTCACCTCGCCCGAACGGAACACGAGGTTGGTGGTAGCGGATTGGTTCTAGTTATTTGTGGAGAAATTCCTTCTTGGTGGTTTCTGACTGAATTCTATCTTCTCGATATCACCGGATTAGATAGCGTCCTCAATTTGCACCCCAGCGTCGACCAACTGTTCAAAGGTGGAAAGTGGCTGTGTGATGAGATAGTGCTTTAACGAAGACTACAGATTCTTAACCACAATCCTTACCTGCTCTTTTTTAGTGGGCCTATTTGTCATTTTGGCGGCCTTACCCCTCCATCGGGTCAGGAAGTCAACAAAAGATTCCCTGTTCTCCTGTCAGGTCATTTTGAGCTCTCGGGTAGTTACATCTAGTTGGACATTGTAACTATATTGGTTGATAAAAATCGTTGCAATGTCTTCCCAAGTTCTGGTTTTAGCTACATCAAGGGAGAGAAACCATTTTTGGGCTGCCCCAGAAAGAGATCGGTGAAAGAGCTGAGCCTTCAACTGGTCACCAATCTCCATTGGCGACAGGGCACCAACATACATTCGAAGATGAATTCTGGGATCTCCGGTTCTGTCAAATTTTTTCATTTTTGGCATTTTAAACTTTTTCAGCAATTTAGTATCTGGGAACAAACATAGTCCCCTACATCTAACATGTATTCCTTGACTCCCTTGGCTTTCCTGAGGACCTTCTCCATCTGGTCGATCTTCTCAATCAGTGCAGACTTTCTAGACTGCGCAGTGTTTTCCTCCTCGACTATCACTTGACGAGGGTTCCGTGGTGGTGGTGGAACAACTTGTGGTCCATTGGAGACCTGGTTTTCTTCCTAAAAGTCCTCTCCATTTTCATTCGTGTCCTCCAGTTGTCCATTTGCAACAGGGATACGGGCCTAAATTGCCTGAATCTGTGCCTGATATTGCACCTGAGCCTAGGTCTATTGCTCTACGGCTCTCTATATATCAGTAATCGCCCTCATCAGGGCTGCCAGATTCATCTCATTTTCTGCCATTTTAGCTGACTTAGTCAACTATTCAGCTACCCTACAAAGAGTTCATGTCACTGATCTTTCCCAGACACGTGTTGACTGTACTTTTCTCGGCCCAATGGTAATCTCACAGAGAAACCTAAATTCCAAAAGCAAAATGACAAGTATCAAACACTTCCCAGGCAGATATTCTGACAGCAGATAGCAGATATCTCAGATTTTCAAAACAACAGATCATAGGCAAATAACCATGGAAGCTATAACAATTCCCCTATCGGGCTCATATGGGCAGCAAAACTGCAGGATCACTGGAAAGGGGATCAACTGAATTCTAGGAGGAAGTTTTACCTAAAATGGATAGCACTCTGGCAAGAAAAGCTATGCTGGCCGGACTGGTTCGACCTAAAAATTCTAAGAAAAAACAAGCAGCATGACGGTAGAGAAATAATTCTCACGGGTATTGAAAGAAATGAGCTTATGTCGGGAATTTAGAGGAAACGAGCCTATGTCAAGGGGGAGAGAACTAACAACCCGGGAAGATCCCGGAGGAGAGAGAAACCACCCTAGAAGTTAAGATGAAACACGGTCATGATGACAGTAAGAAAAACTACGGTGTGAAAAATCGAACAAGGTGAAGAATGAAAACTCGTGTAAAAACCCGAAGGCAAAACTAATCTAATCAAAGGACAACAAGAAACTCGAGCCGAACCCGGGGAAGGAACTAGCCTATTCCGCACAAACAGTTCTAACAATATACAATCAAAACATATAATAAAGAAAATCACATAATCCTACTAGGGTTAGCAGTACCTAATTGTGGGGGTCTAAGTTCACTATATGCAAAAGGCCGATTTTAGTCAATTAAAAAGGGTACCTTCGGAATAGAGCCCGGTATATTCCTCCCATGCCTGGAGTGGTGCAAAACATGGTCAAACTGTACGCCCGAACTCTTTTACTGCACCTATGATAGCGTACAGTCAGTAACGGTTGCCTGTCTTCCCAACAATCCCCGAAACGGATTAACATTCAGGGCATCAGGTCGACCAGGTAGGGGGTTTAAAGAACAATGCATATGCATGCGAAAAATGTGAATGAGAAATTTTATTAAGAACCAATGATGTTTTCAAGTCTAGCTCTCTTATTTGATTTTATAAACCAGTCCCCAGCAGTGTCGCCAGAAAATACTGTGGCGTTGGAATTTATGGATCAAAAATAAGGAAATTCAAAAGATGTTTTGAAAAATACTTTAACACCTTGAAAACCAAAATTTGAAAATTTCTTTTTATTGAAAATAGCGTCGCCACTTAGTTTTTGAAAAAAACTAAGAAAAACAAAAATGGCTTACTGATCTTGAAAACGTAAATCAGAGAAAAAGGGTTCGGGGGCTAAGATACGAATCGGGGAAAGTGTTAGGCACCTCATTCGCCCAGCTATAAAGTTGGCCTCTACTAATCATCATTGGTTATTTAATATAATTTTTTAAATGCATGCAAATAAAAAAATGGAGGCAAAGGGAGAATATCCAAAATCAAATATGAAAAATACATAAAATATGTACATAGCACTCCAAATTAGAGCAAATAAAATGGGTGAAATTCTAAGTTCTAAGACATGCTATTTCTAACTAAATGATACATGTAACATTTTCACATGCAATATTCACAAAAATAAGCTAATTATCATGATTTAAATAAATGAGAAAAAGTATGGTAGGAATGTTAAAATTATCTAAACATGAATTTGTTAGAAAAATAAACTAAACTATTTTAAGTATACTATTAAATTAACATGCATAAATTATCAAAAGCATAACCAAAACAAAAGCATGTGAAATTCTTACATTAAAAAGAAAACTTACAAACAAATAAATTTAAAATAAGGGTTTCAAATAAATTTAAAATAATGGTTTTATAACAAAAAAAAAAATTTAAAGAGAAGAAAAACTTTACAAAAGAAAAAGTATGCTAAAATAAAAAGGTTAGTAAATACTACTTAACTATTTACATTTTATGCTTTAAAATAGACAAAAGAAAATAAAAAAATTGGAGAAAATTATACTACCATTTAAAAGTGCAAATTAACTTGAAGAATACCTTTTGTCGATCGATTCTTCAACTACGATTTGATTCCGAGTTGAAGCTCCTATCAGATCTTCTACCGTATTCCCTTATGCGATCCTCGAACGTAGTGTGGGCTACGAACTATCGAGAACTCGTACCGGCAGAACCCAGATATATTTAGTTTTAAAAAATAAAATATTATATATTTATTATAATAATACTGGTTCAGCCTACCTGCATATATATAGGGTTACAGCAAGGACCTGGGGAGTAATTATGAGTAAGACTTTCAGTGGAACATAGACACCTAACAGCGGTTTCTACAATTATGGAAATACGCAGTGGTTTCTGCAATTTTCATAAAACACTAAATTATAGTTCACACCACTAAAGAACTATAATTGCACTTTAACCCATAATCTCAAGACATTCTTACATTGAGCTCCTTTTATTAAATGCTTACTATTTCTCCCTACGTTAAGATTTTCGATACCCGCCAATTAAATTTAATTATTAACAATTTAATTTAATTAGCGTCTTGATATTCCATAAGCCCTTCTGCTTAACTTATTTGACTGTCGGATAATCAAATCCACTTGTAGGGTTTGGCCCGGTCAAAACTTATAAGCATCCTTAAGAGAGTATCGTCAATCTCAATCATCGAGACGTGCATTCTGTCAATAATTAATATTTACCGTATAAATAATATCGCTATCCAACACACTGAAAATATAGACCCATATAAGATCGCACCATCGGATGAATCAAAACAACGAATATTAAATATACGCAAATCAATAATTATTTCAAGATTAAGAGGATAAGCACTATTCATAATAACCTTGGGGTGTGAATTAATTTATATAATCAGTATAAAATTAATTACCCCAAATGTCCCGTTCAATACACACAAAGTATACTAGCACAGAGAGTCAGAACAATAGATGATGCTATTATTTGTTCCTCGTAACCATGACAAGCCTACTAAAACTCTGTAGCTGTTAATATAAAACTCATATTCTGCAAGAACCTAAAATCTGATCTTCTATGTGTAAGCTGTATTCTACATACCAGATTAAATACTATACATAATATTAGATATCCATGCATAACAAAGAAATGATATGCATACATTACTCATAAAAATTCTCATAAAATAAAAAATTAATTGTATAAAAATAAAATTAAATACTAAAAATATGATTTTCAGTATACCAATCCTAACAATCTGCCACTTATACTCAAAATCATGCTGCCATACATCTGACTCCCATGCCCTCCACATGACTATCAAAAGTCTTAGCCGGTAAGCTCTTTGTAAAGGATCTGCAAGGTTGTCTCCTAATGTAAGTTCTATGTCTGACTAAAAATCTGAGTCTATGTACCCCAAAGGTACTAGACTGTCTGCCTGGTAAACCAACATATAATCCTTAATTGTTAATCCTTTTCAGGTACTTGATTATATTTTTTACCGCAGTCCAATACTCTTACCCTAAATTAGATTGATATCTACTAACTATACCAACGACAAAGCAGATGTCGGGTCTAGTACAAAGCATAGCATACATGAGGCTTCCTACTGCCGAAGCATAATGAACTGCCTTCAACTTCTCTATCTCATCAGGTGTCTTTAGGACACTGATCCTTGGATAGAATGATTCCATGCTTGAAAGGAAAAAACCCTTTCTTGGAATCCTGCATGCTAAAACGTGCAAGAATATCATCGATATATTTTGCTTGTGATAAGCCCAACATCCTTTGTTTTCGATCTCGCATAAGCTTTATCCCAATGATGTGACTAGCTTCTCTCAAGTCCTTCATATCGAACTGTCAAGATAACTATACTTTATCTATAGATAATGCCCCCATATCGTTTCTGATGAGCAAGATATCATGTACATAAAGTACTAGAAAGATCACCATGCTTCCGTCACGCTTCTTGTACACGTAGGACTCATCTGGACTTTGATCAAAATCATAAGACTTAATGGCTTGATCAAACCGAGTGTTCCAAGACCTTGATGCCTGTTTAAGTCCATAAATGGATCTCTTAAGCTTACACAAAATGTTTTCTTGGCCTTCTGTAATGAATTTGTCTGGTTGTATCATATAGATACACTCGTCAAGACTTCCGTTAAAAAAAGCTGTCTTGACGTCCATTTGTCAAATTTCGTAATCGAAATATGCGGCAATGGATAAGAGAATCCGAATAGACTTAAGCATGGCTACCGGAGAAAAAGTTTCCTCATAGTTGATCCCTTCTTTCTGAGTGAACTCTTTAGCAATAAGCCTAGTTTTGAAGGTTTTAACCTTCCCGTCTGCTCCTCTCTTTCTCTTATAGATCCACTTGCATCCAATGGCATCCAATGAGTTTTATCCCTTTGGGTGGTTCTACAAGCTTCTAGACTTGATTGAAATACGTAGATTTCATCTCTAAATTCATAACCCTTTGCCAAAGATCTACATCTTTGTCTTGTAGTGCTTCATTGCAGTTATAGAGCTCGGTATCCAATTCTGTCGGGATCTTGTCAAATGACTCTCCCAAGAACATATGCCGATAGGTTGATGAACAACCTTCCTACTACGACGAGGTACTACCTACGTCTATGTACTAACAGTAACAGGCTGTGAAAAATCTGAACCATATGCATCAGCACCCTGTTCTTGATTTGCACTTGTCCCGATAATCCTCCCACTACGACAAGATAATGGAATATCAGTAACTTGTGGTTCCTCTTCCATTCTACTGGTATTTTCTCTCAGTTCTTCCAAAATAATTTTGCTATTGGGCTTGTGATCCATAATATAATTCTCTTCCAAGAATCGGGCATTGGTGCTAATAATGACCTTCTGATCCTTAGGATTATAAAATAGACCACCCTTCATTCCCTTGGGATACTCTACAAAGAAACAGAGTTTGTCCTCGGTTCCAACTTACCTGCGTTCCCTTTTAGCACATGTGTTGGACATCCCCAAATACGAATGTGTTTAGACTAGGATTACGCCTGGTCCACAATTCTATGGGAGTAGAAGGTACTGACTTATAAGGTACCAAATTCAGAATGTAAGCCGCTGTCTCTAAAGCGAGTCCCCAAATCTGGTAAACTTGAATAACTCATCATTGACCTTACCATCTCCATAAGACTCCTATTCTTTCTTTCTGCTACACCATTCTACAGCGGAGTGCTAGGTGCAGTCAACTGGTATGTAATCCCCACTGATGACAAGTAGTCTTTACACTCTCCAAAGAGGTATTTCCCACCACGGTCGGATCGTAGTGATTTGATACTTTTACCCAGACGCTTCTCTGCTTCCGCCTTAAATTCTTTGAATTTCTCAAAGCATTCAGACTTACGGTGCATTAGGTAAATATATTCATACCTTAAGTAGTCATCAATGAAACTGACGAAGTACTCAAAGCCACCTCTAGCCTGAATTGTCATAGGACCACACACATCAGAATGAACCAGCTCCAACGGTTCTTTAACTCTATAACCTTTGGCCGAAAAGGCCCTCTTGGTCATCTTACCCTCTAAACAAGATTCACAGACTGGAAGTACCTCCACTTCCAATGAACTCAAAAGTCCATCTGTTACTAGTCTGTTTATCCTTTTTAGATTAATATGACCTAAGCGTAAGTGCCAAAGAAACGTTTGGTTCATTAAAGAAGAAAACATTCTCTTATATGGTAATATAGATGTATTATTCGTTTCTATTAATTGCAGTGTAGGAGAGATTAGAGTAATAATATAAAGATTATCCACTAATGTACCTGAATAGATAACTCCTTTATTATCCCTAATAACCACAGAGTTATTAAAATAAACAAAATATCCATCTTTAGCTAATCTAGAAATGGAAACAAAGTTTCTTCTAATGGCAGATACATAAAGACAATATCTCAATATTAAAACTCGATCTCTACCAAAACTAAGAGTGACATCTCCTACTACAACTGCTGTTACCTTTGAATTATTGTCTATATGCAGGTAAATCTCCCAATCACTAAGTTGTCGAATTTCTTGGAACCCCTGCAATGAATTGCAGACATGATCAGTGGCTCCCGTATTTACACACCAAGTACCGATAGATAACACCGCTAAACATGTTTCTACAACTAGTGAACAGAAATTACCCTGTTTGTTCTGCCTTCTAAGAATTACTGGACATAGCTTTTTCAGTATCGGGTCTGGTTGCAATGAAAACATCTACCTTTTGGCTTTTTTACACCAGTCCGTGGCCCACTAACCACCCTAGAAACTGTGTTTCCCTGTTTCTGAATATTTTTCTTTTTCATACCTTTCAGCCAAGAGAAAGAACCTTTTTAAAAAACAAACACATTTTTTAGAGTATTAAAGCGAGTGGGTTGAAAGCTATTTTAATCCTGAGAATTACATAATTAAAAATACCGTTAATTATGACGAGCAAGTATTTGAATTTATTTTAATTTGGTTCCCTATACCATTTTAAAATTAATTCGCCAGCAATCTGGTAACATGAGAATAGCATGCCACGATGGGTGGACGTCTACTATACATCATAAGACCAGACAGGCCAATTCATTTCCATTTTACTATCTAGACAACTGACCATGTCAACTAAAATTAAATAGTTGACATAATTTCGGTTCAGTATATAATAGCAGTAACTTAGACGGAGAGGATACTATTATATACAGCTAAATGTTAACCATCACCTAATTTCAAATCAATCGCTTCGCAATGAACCCTTTAGATGGAGAAGTGATCCATACTAATAATTATCCAGAATTATTCCTAAAGAAAGTTTGTACTGGTGATACCACAATTAATCTGTCCAATGGGGAGAAAGGCCTTACTGCCAACATGCAGAGTTTAATTGCATCGCCTACAAACTGGTGATGGAAACCGTGAGATTTATCTGTGAATAAATTCCCTCTCCCACTTAGATTTTTAAAACATTTTTTAGAGTTATAAAAATCAGTTTAATTAAAATAAATTTATTAATTTTGAAGGCCACACGATCTGAAAGAATTAAATATCTTTCTGTGTACACGATTCCAAAGATTCTGGTTTATCAAATTATTTTTTCGTGTTTAAATGCGTAACAAATAAAATTTAATAAATGCACAGTTTTTTCTTTAGCTTTTCAGCTAAGGTAGTGATTAAAGCCATTTATTTATTTTATTTTTCGTTCCACATTTTTTGAAAAATAGTAATTAATTTGATTAAACATTTTTTTATTTAATTAATTTAAAATTCAGAATTAATTTTCACAATTTTCTAAGATATTCGATTTTTTTAAAAAAATCATCTTAAACGTGATATTTTGTAAAAAAATAAAATATCTAAAATTTTTCCATTTAATTAAAATTGATTAATTAAAAAAATTAATTTTATTTTTCATTATAAAATATTTTAATTAAAACTGAATATTCGAATTAATTAAATTAACAGGATAAATAAAATCAATATATATCATCCACACAGTTAAAAAAAATGCAAGATAAATATAAATATATCTCAATTTTATAATCCATCCGAAATTCTAAAGAGTTTCAGTATCTTGTTTAAGATATGTTTTCAGTCTTTCAGTTGCTTATCGGTATTTGAGTAGCACCAAAACTGTTTTGGGAAAATATCTTTTTCTGTAAAAATGCAGCCAACGAAATAGCGCCTGTGTTAGGACACTGCAGGTAAACTGTTTGCATTGGAATTCTCTTGCGCTTAAAAAACCACTGCTGGAATTTGCACCTCCGCCTTACAAAGCACTATTTAAGGCAAAAAGGTATTCTGCTTCACTTCAATTTGGAAACCGGCGCTTGTGAAAAACACTGAAACAGCTGTTTTGATATTGCTGCCTAGAAAATAGCGCCGTGTATGGTGCCTGGATTTGCTTGATTTCCACCGAATTTTGCGCTTGTTTGGTGTTCGCGTGTTTGGAAAACTGCTGCGCTACTGTTTTGGCGCTAGAAACCGCGCCTGGGAATTCCTGCGCCACTGTGTTACTGCCCTGTTTGCTTTAGATTTGCTGCGGTTTGGAAGCAAGCTGCTTTAACCGGAACACCCTTTATGCTTCAGCCAAAAATAGCCTGTTTGGATTGCGCCGCTGCTGCTTTTGTTTGTGAAAAAAAAAATTGTTTCGGATTAGGCGCTGTTTGGAATAGCTTTTGGCTTGGCTGTTGTGGCGCTTTCTTGGAATTTGCTCTGCCCCTATTGACCTTGCGCACTGTTGGATAAAACACTGTTGCACCTTTCTTTTTCTTTGAAAACACACTGAAGCAACATCGCTTGCTGTGTGGAAATTGCTGCGAAACAGTTTCGAAAATTGCTCTTCGTTTGGCTAAAAAACAGCGCCTCATTTGGAGAACCAGCGCCGTGATTGGCGCTACAGCGTTGAGAATCGCTTCTGTTTGGAAACCAGCTTTGATTGCCGTAGCACTTTTTCGTTTCCGGCGCCTGTTCTTCAATCTTCTTTTATTTTTTTTATTACATAAAAAAAAAAAAAATAGAAACTAAAGAACAATAATTTTTACATTGATCCAATGCCTCCGTAGAGTTCACAATCAATCTAAAAAAAATGAATCTATCACGGTCAATTCCCGTGAATAAAAAAATTAAATCATCTTCCACGCATTCAATTAAACATGATAATAAATGATAATCATAAAATCGAAATTTAGAACGCCTGCAAAACAAAGTTAGCAACTGTTCTAGAACTATCTGGCCCCGATAATCGTAAACAAAAAACAAAATGGCTCTAATACCAATTGTTGGAGGAAAAACTGTCAAGATCATTGTTTTTGTAAACAATTTTTGGTAAAAAATTAACTGAATGGACGAATGCCGAAACGAGCTCCACATAAAACTTTTGACGTTGAACGATCAAAATAAAATCCGTGCAACCAAAGTTAATTTAGAATAATACCTTTTGTTAATCAATTCTTCAACTACGATTTGATTCCGAGTTGAAGCACCTGTCAGATCTTTTACCGTATTCTTTTATGCGATCCTCGAATGTAGTGTGGGCTACGAACTATCGAGAACTCGTACCGGTAAAATTCAAATATATTTAATCTTGAAAGACAAAATATATATTATGATATGATGAGATATCAAACTAGTTTAGGCTACTCGCGTATATATGGGGCTACAGTAAGGACCTGTGGAGTAATTACGAGTAAGAAATCCAGTAGAACACAGACACCTACTAGAGGTTTCTGCAATTAAGGAAAGACGCAGCAATTTTTGCAATTTTCATAAAATACTGAATTACAGTTCACACCACTAAAGAACTATAATTGCACTCTACCTATTATTTCAAGACCTTGCATTGAGCTCCTGTTATTAAATGATTACCATTTCTCTCCACGTTAAGATTCTCGATACTCGCTAATTAAATTTAATTACTGACAATTTAATTTAATCGGAATCTTGATAATCCTTAAGCCCTTCCGCTTAACTTATTTGGCCGCCGAATAATTAAATTCACCTGCGAGGTTTGACCCGGTCAAAACTTATAAGCATCCTTAAGTGGGTATTGTCAATCCCGATCTTTCGGGATGTGGATTCCGTCAATAATTAATATTTTTCATATAAATAATACCGCTATCCAACTCACCGAAAATATAGACCCATATA
>JAULJZ010070726.1:0-13092 GCA_032270985.1 Heliamphora pulchella | reverse complement strand
GGAATATAATGTTAATCATCGCTTAATGAGTGATAGATAAAGGTATAATATATATAGATATCTGTGTAAAGTATATAGATATATGTAAAAGTATATTGATATTAAAAAAATTATTCTTATTACCTTATTAACCACAATCTAATGGCCGGTGATTAGCATAATCCGATATTTATATATATATATATATATGTCCGCTTCGAACAATATTGTCATATCTGTTTATTTTATTTTATTTTATTTTTACTTTTAGTAATTTTCTCATCATTTGATTAAATATATTATATTTTTCGACTCTTTTTATTTTTTTGATTAAAATAAAAAAAAAAAAGAAAAAAAGAAAAAAAATAGCATAAAATAAGTCAATAAATCAGATTTTATATTATTTATTTACTTTTTTAGTAAACTATTTTATCTTTAGATAAGAATTTTTTATTTTTTCAGTTTTTTTCATTGAGAAAATTTAAAAAAATAATTTTTTTTTGCTCAAAGTAAAAAAAAAATTAAAATTAAAATTAAAATTAAACAAATTAATCCAAACAAAACCATTCATGCCTAGTAGTGCGTGCTACCCATTATAAAGATAACGGTGGGACTCTGCGCAAGTCCAAGCAGGAAAGCGAAGAGGGAACTTCTAGATGTTTTGAATAATGTGGGGCCTCCAATCTCAAGTCCCAACGCTTCTCTGTGATTTACTGTAATTTTTTTTTAAATAATTTAAATTGTTTATTTTATATATTTAGTGTATATATTATTTATATAAAAAATTAAATTAAATAAATGTTATTAAATATATAAAGAAATAACATTTATCCTAAAAACAAACGATAAGTGGACAATATTGCTTGTTTTTTAAAAATAAATATAATTTATGTACTTAACGATATTCGATCAATATTATTAGATACGTAGACAAATCACATTTATATTAAAAATGAACGGTAAGTGAACAATATCGCTTATTTTCTTAAAACAAATATAATTTATGCATATATGTAGTTAACAATATTTGATCAAGTTAATTATTTACATAATTAATTTATAAATTAAGGTTTCGTTCGTTTTGATGTAAAATATTTTTTAATAAAATGTTTTACTTTATAAAATTTAATTTAATTTACAAAAAAATAGGCGTGCGTTATTTTATGGTAGTAGTGTTAATGCTCGTAGCGGTAACAGATGGGGAGATAGCAGTGGTGATGACGACTATGCCAGCATGGGTGGTGGTGGCAATGACGAAGATGGTGGTGGCGGTGGCAACATCGACTTCTACTTTCTTAGAAAATGTTTCTTTTTAAAATATCACCCAAACATCAAAAAATAAAAATAAAAAAAATATTTTTATAAAATAACTTTTTATAAAAAATATATATATTTTTTGATGAGTAGAGAAATATTTCAGTCAGATGTAAGTGGTTGGAGGTAGAGTTGGGGACCCAAAACCGAAATTATGCCTAAACAACATATGTTTTTAAGTATTCTTTACTCAGACACGAATATGACTAGTCTTTAAATGGACACGTTCAACTATTTAAAATTAAGAAGGCTTGCCCTAGTCAGCCTATCGACCTGGTGAACCACCTACTCTGGCCAACACAACGTATTGTAGACACGCTCAATTATCATAGACCAATAAGGTTCACCTGAACAATATGGCCATAACTGTCTTGCACACGGAGACCCGGCCACATATCCAAAGATATACAATATATAAAATAGGTTATAACAGATTTATGTACGAACTAACACTCTCTCTCTCTTTTTCTCTTTGCTATATTATTTTAAAATTTTTTCTCTTATTTGACGTTCATTCTATTATAAGCCTAACTTGATCATTAGAGAAAAATTCGTTGGAAACACTCCAACTCCAACGCCCCTTCTAACATTTTTTTTGACATTTTAGGTGGAATATGAATATCTGAAGATCGTTCCAGAAATCGGCACCATCATTCTTGATTGTAAATATATATATATATATATATATATATATATATTGGTGAAAACAAAAGGTGGCCAAGTGCAATAAGAAAGTAAACGTTTTGAGCTATCAAAAAATGAGTGTGGAGAATTCACTGTCCATCACAGAAGCCTGGTCCTATAAATAGAAATTGATGCTTAAATAATAGATTTCGGCTATAAACAACCAAAAAAATAAACTGCAGGCAAGCCGAATTCTGGTTTCCAAGTTAATTTTAATAATTAATTATACAAATGTTTGAGTTACGTTAAGCATATTTCCAAAGTGATCTTTTAGCAGAAATCAAAGTGTCAGCTACAGAGTCCCAGTTATCCAATGAAACTCACCAGCCAACCCTCTTCATTAAGTGCACGGAATAATTTTGCTTTTTTAAAAAAATTTTTTTTTTTTTTTAATGATTGGAAGTAACTAGAAAAGTTTCATTCACTCCTAAATATTTTATTGGGGATGAATTTATAGTAGGATTTAATAATTTAAAAATAAAAGTTATAAATATTAAAATAAGGCTTTTCACAATATGGTTTTTATTTTTTTAAGTTACTTTCTTTTTTTGCTCCATAAGCAAAAAGATGTCAATTTAAGGTCTGTATAGACTCTCTAAAAAGCTTTTTTTTTTTTTAAATAACTAGCTTTTAAACTGTACTATTTGGTATCTCAAAAAAATTTACTAAATTTTTTATTTTGTTTTTCAAGAAAAAATGTGTTCGTATTTCAAATAATTTAACTTTTTTTAAAATAAAATAACTATAACACCCTTAATAAAAAATGCAATTTTATTCTCAAAACAAAAAAATAAATAAAAAGTTATCCTAAATACTATTACTTAAAAATAAAAAAATAATGGCATATCAAGCATTGAAACGAAAAGTAAAAAGTTATCCCAAATAAATTATTCTAACCAATCTTTTTTTTTTAAAAAAAAAAAAGTTAAACATTTAAGAAAACAAATTTTTTAAATATCCAAGTTTTTCTTTTTAGTTTGTTTTCAAAGCTGTGTCAGTTAGAGCAGATTAAAAGGTTCATCAAACATCCCCACATTGTAAACCCCTACAAAATATTGTTCTCTCTTAGAATTGATTAAAACTATGAGGGTATGTTTGGAATTCTAATAGGAGGTGAATTGAATTGAATAGAGTTATATAATTTAATAAGGCTATATCATTGCACAAGTAATGATTTACAAAACATTCTATAATGTTTCAGGTTGGAAGTGAATTTATTCAATGTCTTTATCTAATTTAATTTACCATTTGACGTGACAATTGTAATAATAAATAAAAAATAAATTTCTCAAATTACCTTTATTCTTAGCATAAATTATATATAAGTCCCATTTTGAAATGTTGTTTTTAAATAAGTCATGTTCAAAAATTTCATGTTCCACTAGGTCTTATTTAAATTTTTTTAAAAATATAAGACCTACATACTCCTAATTGTAAGTTATTGTAGCGTAATATGTATAGAATGATTGTACCCATATCTTTATATTTAAAAATTTATATTTTTTTATTTTTAGATATTGGATACGATTTGGCCAAATTTTTAAATATCACACAAACTAATCTGTATCAATTCGGACCTTCAAAATATTTGCTGAATATACACATAATCGTATTAATAAGAGCCACACGGGGAAGAAAACTATTTCAAGTAATTTTTTGATTTTTTTTTTAATGGTGAAGAAGACTTTGTTGCATTTTTCGTGTGGCGGGCTAGTGATTTCTGGTATACAAACGATTTCTAAATATTTTTGCACGTTGAGCATTGATTCTTTCATTATTCGTGAGGCGCGCTGTTGATTTTTGGTATACAACTTTGATTCTTCAAATTTCGGTAAATAAACCTCTTTGAGTTTTTCGTTGTAGAAAATGATACATGACAAATATCATGTGTATCATTGTTGTAGAAAATGATACACTAAATATAATACGTATATCTGATGCAAGAAATGATACAAATGAAATGATACATTATTCAAAACATTTAAGTTGTACTTGTTTTTTTGTGAACACTATCTATTGCATTAAAAAATGGTTCAGCTTTAGAGTAATTCAGAATGATACACTAACAATATCAAAAAATGATACATACCAAATTGTGTATCAGAAATGATACACTATTTGTTAAAATCACATAAAATAATAACATATTATAATGTGTTCAGTAAACAACGTATTATGTTTAGCGTATCATTTTCTACAACAAAGATACACACGATATTTGTCATATATTATTTTCTGCAACGAAAAATTCAAAAGGGTTTACTTACCGGATGTTGAAAATATTGAATTCAATTTGCCATTATTCTAGAATTGATTTCTAAATTCAATTGACAATTTAATTGGTCATTCAATTGACAATTTAATTCCGGAATCAATACCATTCATTTGGCAATTTATTTCTCTATTCAATTCTTTTTAACCCTCTATGAGAGAAGCTCTATATAAAAACTCATCTACTATTCTGCAGAGATATGAGATATGAGATATGATGAAGATGTGAGATATAAGGAAACAATTATGAGATTGTAAGGTATGAGAGAGAGAGAGGGGGGGAGAGAGAGAGACGAGGTACGCTCGAGTAGCCGATCTTTGGAGGTGTTCCAACGTTCGGGTAAGCTGTTTTATCCTAGGAGAGTGACACCGGTGGAGAAACCTATAACACCCTTGGTAGGCGGTGAATCATTCTTAAGGAAACTGCATTTACATGACTCGATTTGCGTATTCTTTTCATATTATTTTCTGCATTTTCGTTTTCTGTAAATTCAGTTTAGTGTAATCGTTGAAAGTTAATAAACATGTATTTTCTAAACCACCGACCATATAATGTATAATATTCTCCAACACCGAAATCTGAAGATTTTGGCCTATGAGATTTTCGGCGAGTGTAAAGATTCTTGTTCTTCGAATCTACATTTCGAACCCAATCGGTAGCCATGAATTTGTTTTTCTGAATATTACGCTGGTTTTTCGCAGTCCGTGAATGGTCAAGATCTCCACGATCACGTTTTCGTGCAATTTGGAGCAACAAAATCGAAGATGATGGGGTTTGTTTTAATTTCTTGCTGATTTCTCGGAGTCGTTGCATTTGAACGGAAATGAGACAGGTGCGAATGGGGGATTGAATGGAAGAGTACAATTGAAAATCTAATTCAAAACGAAATTTGTAAAAAAGTTGAACTTGTTTTAGGATTAAGTGGTAAAATGAAGCATAAAATGGGACTTGAGTAAAAATTACCCTTATTCTTATCCAAACTTATAAGATGTTATATTTTAGCTAGAAAAATTTCAAGCTTATTTGAATAAATTTGAAGTCTTATTTGATAAGTAATTTTGTTATACCTTTTTAACCTTGATGATAAACTTATACAGTATTTATTGAGGCCAGATTTCAATTAATGCCACATCATTCATTGTATAAATTTCATTAGTATAAAACCAAAATAAAATATCACTCAAAATACTGTATAGAAATGAATATATGAGCTCATATACTATCATATATAATCTAATTCCAACTTAGCGAACCTCAGACTTACCCTTTAATAGGGCAAATTCTTAAGTACTTCCGAAGTACCATGTACTAGGTCACCCTTAATCTTCTAATCATCCAATAAAAATGAGTCGCAATGTTCCTACCAAAAATTTATCGCTACGATATTGGATGAAAATACTACGTGGAGTTGACACAAGGTATTCTAGGAACACCGAATAATAGGAGTGTTTGGCAAATATACTGCTACTAACTTTTAACTCTTTAGTATCAATTTTAACTATAAATTATAATTTTTTTTTAAATACTCACAACTTTTGTTACAAATTATAATTATTTTTTCTTCTATTTAAGTTACAAACTATAATTTTTACTAAATACTCACAACATCTGCTACAAAGTATAACTATTTTTTTTCTATTTCAGTTATAAACTACAATCTTTACCGAATACTCACAATTTCTATTATAAGTTACAAGTTATAAACTACTAACTTCATCAATGCCGAACACCGTCGATAACTCCTTTAATAGAAATTATCTTATGGCAGAAAATTAGCATTTAAGATTACGGCCATGTTTGGACAAATGTTGCTTATTAACTTATTTTTGCTTACTTTATTTTAAACACCATAATATTTTGTTTGTTGGCTTATTTTTGCTTATTTTTATCTTTTCTAAACTTTTTTATATTTTGATCAAAAAAAATTATTTTTCTGATTCGTCTCAATGAGAGAAATTTAAAAAGTATAATAGTTTGATTAAATTATGAGAAAAATTCACTAAAAATAAAAAATCTACAAAATTAAATAAGTCAATAAGTCAAATTCATTCATTCAGGTCTGACATCTGCACATCTGCACCTTAGGATTAAGCTATCTTTCACAATCCCGAGTCCCCATGCCAAGTTTGAGTAATTATTGCCCAGCCCAGTTGGATTTTTCCATCCGCTGGGCTGGTCTTGGATAGGCCCAGCTGCAACTCCGTTGGGGTTCATTGAACAACTGGGGCTCTTTGTTCGTAAAATACATCAACTTTTCTTATTAAAGAAGGTTATCAATTTTATTACAAATTCATCTATTTTATTAGTCAACAAATCAGTTGAGATGTCAACAATAAAAATATTAAAATACTAATTGAGTAAATTATACTGACCTTTCTTGAGATTTCTAACAAAAACAGAAACCTTCCATGTGGGTTCAAAAATAACACTAACCTCCTCACAGGTGTAATTTTAACATCAAATGGACCCAACCGTTAAAATTTTTAACAGAAACTATCATCACAACCCCAAAACCACCCTCAAAACCACTCCACACCCCAAATCCACCCCCAAAACCACCTCCACCCACTTAAAACCACCCCCATACCTCAAAACCCTTATCGCCGCTCGCCTCCCTCACCGCTGACCCCCGCCACCGCCGCCACCACCGTCCCTCTCTCTGCTCTCTCTTTCTCTCTCTCTTCTCTCTCTCTCGGTGTGGAGGTCAGCGGTTAGCGGCGGTGAAAGAGGCGGGCGGCGCTAGCGGTGAGAGAGATCGTCAGCACTAGCAGTGAGGGGGATGGTGTGACAGTCTGTTTTATATATATATATATAACGGAGAGAGAATGGAATATGACAAAGAGAGAGAGAGGGCTGCCAACGCCGACTGTCTCCCTCACCGCCAGCCCCGACCGCCTCCCTCACCACCGCCGACTCCCACACCGCCACCACCGCTGACCCCTACACCGAGAGAGAGAGAGAGAGGAGAGAGAGAGGGGGAGAGAGAGGGACGACGGTGGCGCGGGTCGACAACGACGGCGAGGGTCGACAATAGCGGCGATGTGGGGGTTAGCGATTGGCAGTGAGGGAGGCAGGCGGCAGCAGTGAGGGTTTGGGCAGTGGTTTTGAGGTGTGGGGGTGATTTTTGGGGTGTGGGGTGGCTTTGGAGGTGAAAGTGGTTTTTGGGGTGGTTTTGGGATGTGGAATGGTTTTAGAGGTGATTTTGGGATGTAGGGTGATTTTGAAGGTGGTTTTAAGATTGTGATGGTGTTTTTCGTTAAAAATTTTAACAGTTTGATCTATTTGATGTTAAAATTAAATCTGATGAAAAGTTAGTATTATTTTTAAAATTACAGAAAAATTTTTTATTTTTATCAGAAATCTCAAGAGAAGTAAGTGTAATTTACCCATACTAATTTTATTCCTACAAGAAAAATGTGTGCACACGGTGTGTTAAGTTATTTTAATTTTTTATTAAAAAATTAGAAAAATATAATTTTTAAGTTTATCCTTATCAGTAATAAATTTAATATTTTCGGGCGATATGGACAGTTAAAAAAATATATAGAACTTTAATTTGTTAAAACATCAATTGGTGTTCTAAATTTTTATAATAGAATAGATTAGGCCCCTCTAATTCCTCTTTGTCCAACATAAAAATGCTAGCAATAATCCAAGTATGTAATGGTCGGGGAGAGAACTGTAATTTCCTTGACCTCAGGAGTGTAATTTCCTTAAAGAAGTTTCTCGACAAATTATCCATATTTCAAACAATTGACTACTGTTAGGGCTGCGCTGGTATTTTCTGGTAAGATCTGCAGAAAATGGAGGTTTTTTATTGAATACTAAACGAAATCTTGAATTTAATAGATTGAATGAACAGAAAGTTCTTCAAACATGATACATTAGTGGTTAGAGATGCACAAGAACACAACAAAATTGGACCTTGGCAACACTTTCGGTAACAATAAGCACTGCTCAAAATCATCCAACTGAATGGGCAGATCATGGAAAACTAAAAAAGAACAACAAAATAAAAAAGACATCAATAAAGTTTTGGTATCAACTGACCCATCTATGCGGATCCGAATTCCGAAAACCACTTCTCATGCCGTTCAATATCAGCTGCAGAGACGCTAGGTTGAACCTTGGTCAGGGCCTCTTCGAAATCGCACATGGCAACCGGATCCTTTGAAATCTCATCCTTAGACATGTTCTTAATCTCGTCCCGTGTCTTCCCTGCTATCTTCCGCCTCATGCCATTTAAAGAGGCATCCCGGCAAACATTCGTGAGATCATCTCCACTGTATCCCTCTGTTCGACGCGCCACTTCATCGATATCTACATCAGCAGCCACCTGACATAGATGATATTCAACTGGCTAAAACTAGCATCCATCAAACGTTAAACGGGTAAAATTAGTTAATCTTGTGATTTACCCCAACTTAAAAGCACCTAGACGCCGTTCTCAAAATGTTTAGAAAATGCATCAATGCATAATCACTAAAAACTGCCCAGTAAATTTCTCAAGAAAATAGTGGTAGGAACACAATGCGAGAGTTAAAGCACCATCAAGAAAGTTAACGGGATGAAAAGGATCAATATTCAACAATCCTAACAAGCTAGCCTTGAATGTTTTATCAATTGTGGCAGAATGCAAAGCTAAATGAAGCCATAAAGAGTTAGATTTCAAACTTAGACAAAAATAATAAGAAGCTAGCTTTTCCTTTTCCCCTCAGTTTGCCGGGGAAAACAGGCAAAGTAGAGAGCAGTAATCCAAAATAATTAAGTAAATTAACACGTCATTGCCACCTGTGAGTTGCAGTGAGCTCCCAGGAGAAAAGAGTACACTCAAAGATATATAGAGCCTAAAACTATGCTAAAGATTTCTTTCCAAGTCGCAAGCTTTCATCCTCATTGTCTTTACTCTGTTTTCCTCATTATTGATTATAGCGGTCTCTAAATACAAAACACCTCTCCTTTTCCCTCTCTTTTCCTTTTATGGGCAGTGATTAGGATTAAGCAGATCAAGCAATAATAGAGCTCCGAGGAACACTTGAACCCGGGTTGGTTCTATGGCCTTCTAGAAACTTTACCAAGCCAGCTGGCAACACCATTTGTCTTCGACTCTGTTTCATATATTAACTAAATAAGTTAAAATACAAAACACATCCTGTCAAGTTAATTTCCGTGTCATTACTACAGTATAAGAATATTATAAGTTTCCAAAAATAAAAGATTTGATAATGCATGGAAGTAAAGGTCATCAAAACTACTCATTTTGTAGCCTTATTTTGCATTCCAATTTCTCCCCAATAACTGTTCCATACTTACAAGTACATGATCCACCAATGAAGAAAAAATTGGATCCAATAGTGATGGGATGGATTCTTCACATGGGAGATAATTTTGTACAGGAAAGTTGCATACTCCTCACATAATTGTAACTCCAGTTCATGAAATATATGGAGACCCAACTGTCATTTTTCCTATGACATTTTTGGGAGGTCTGATGTTAATTCCTCCTCAACTCAGTCTCTCCATCCTCAGTCGTCCATGCTATTCAAAATGTTTAATTGTTAACTGCTCACAAACAGGTAAAGAATTCTGTGTCCTCTGCCTTCAATTTTCATCACATCTCTCTGTTTTCAATGTGGTGGAAAGGTAAAAGCTCAGTCTTAGATCTCTAGAAGAACCACAAGTTAATGATCATGCATGATATGTCCAAAATTTCACTTAACCAAGCCCCAGCCTAACGATATCATGCAGGTTATCTAATGTTCTAAACTGAGTTTAGACTAGAGTACTCTTATTAGCTCATTCCTGACTTAGTAATTTATTTGCACTAAAATCCATACCAAAAGGCAACTATGATGGTTTAGAGAGTCATTTATATAGGATAAAGAGCTCTCCTAGGCTCTGTTTGTTGCCCGTCATATGCAACAGACTGGATTGTTACAACGATCAAAAGTGTACACCATTGTTTGTTTCCACCACAGTCAGTCCCACTTGAGAGTCCGACAGATGTTCAATCCAGCTCAAATGGGTTAATAGCAATACTAGCATGGAGTCGTTATTGCTAATCCAGTCCTGGTAGATAACTTTGCCTTTGTCGATTTTACCCTTCAACGATTTCGTCGCAATCATCTCTAACCCTAACCCTTGGGTCGTCACTGTCGCGTCCTTTCACGATCGAAAACCCTAAGTCGGTGGAACCATGCTTTGTTGCGGATCAATTTCTTCTTCTTTTTTAGTCGATTTCTTCTTCTTTTTTAGTCGATTTCTTCTTCGTCTTCAGTCAATTTGATCTTCACTTGATTCTTCACTGGACAAGAAGAAATCGAACTATTCTTACCCTTGCAATTTTTTTGTATTTTTAATTATAAATTATATGTTTAAAAATAAAAAATTCCAATGAGTGAATTTAAAATATTTTTAAAAATTAATAAAAAAAATAAAACAAGTTAAAATAAATAAACATAAAATTTATTTATTTATTTATTTGAATACAAAAATTATTTATTTATTTATTATATGTGAGAAAATATTGTTTTATTATTTATTTAATACAAGGGTAATATTAAAAATTAACAAATATAAACATATCCCATATTATCCAATCGCACCCAAATCAAATATGAGTTTGTCTAATATGTTATCTAATCCTACCTAAATCAAATATAAAAAAACTACTGCCAACTCATTATTAATCCCACCTCATTGGCAATCCATGCGCTAATCCCACTTCATTATTAATTCCACCCAATCTACACCGGTTATCAAACGAGACCTTAAGGAATCTCGTCCCATGTTAATCAGTTTGTAGACTTCATTGAGCTTTTTGAAATGGACGGTCATGTATAAGACCCTTTCATGAGTAGTTTTTTTTTTTTGTATCAAACGATGCCTTAAGGAATTTAGTCCCATGTTAATCAGTTTTTAGAC
The DNA here is from genome assembly GCA_032270985.1 of Heliamphora pulchella. Lineage (NCBI taxonomy): Eukaryota > Viridiplantae > Streptophyta > Magnoliopsida > Ericales > Sarraceniaceae > Heliamphora > Heliamphora pulchella. The sequence goes on along the minus strand of JAULJZ010070726.1, from coordinate 1,919 downwards.
TTCATTGAGCTTTTGAAACACACATGTATAAGACCCTTTCGTGAGTAGTTTTTTTTTTTTTTTTGTATACACGGGGCATTTCGTGAATGCCGCCTTTGTATATATAATGCATACCTTTTGTGTTGGGCAATAAACCAAACACGCACAATCTCGAGAAGAATAATCAAACAATCACACTACACATATATACATGTTTCGACAACAACGCCTACATTCACGGTTCATATTAAGGTTTCACTATATTCTGAATGAAGGAAAGATACAACAATGGCTACTAAGCTTAGCCCACAATGTACAGTCTATGATTTATAGCTTAGTTGCAGGATCCTCTAGTTAGGGTAACGAATCCGCTTCTAAATCTTACTCCCGTGCTAAGTAAAAATCTTGTAAGAACCTTACTACCACTAAGAAAGAACGTCGCTCCTAACTAGGATGGAATCTCTCAAACATATAAATCCCAAAGAAACAAAAGAAAAACTACAAAGTAAGAGAAAACCTACATAATTCATAAGATAATAGAATAAAATTAACTCAAATGTATTCTAATACTTTGTATTCACATAATATTTGTTTGCATATAAAAAACTAATTTGTATTTACCATTAATCTATAGTATTGATTGTTATTTTAACATATATGTCATCTAAATAAAAATATTTTTTAGAATATATAAAATATATAAATTATTTTATAGGCACTCCCAATCTTAAGCTCTTCTATATGCACTCGCTCTCACAATCTCGCTCTAGCTTCTGCTACCACCCCCGCTTCATGCAACTAAGGTTTACAGTGACAAGATACAACAAGACACTTACTACCCAAGTTGGCCTCAAGTCGAGTGGGCCTTGAGCCCAAGACTAATAAGGCTTTACAAACCCTAAAATTTGCAGATCAAAAAAAAGGTATAGAGTTGTTTGAAAGACTTCCCACTAAAGATGCACATCAATTGCATTTTGACAATTAAACTATCCAAGAAGGATATGCGAGCAAAATTAGATGTCCAAGATGGCATTACTACTATTTTGCTATTTGAAATTGTGTAAATGTACAAAATAGTGTAGGTAAATGTAATTATAATCTCTCCTTCCTATGTATGAAGAGTATATCCTCTCGGTTCCACTTAACAAGAGAAAGATTAAAAACTTTATATCTAGCATAGAACTACAATCTACCTCAATACAAGTTATGAAAGAGTATTAGAGATCTGAACCTATTTGATGATAAGTGATGGCAATGCATTATATTTGAATGGAAGTTTTGGTTTGTTTATAGTTGTCTTGTGGTTTGTTCCACTGAAAGTACTATCACCCATAATCTGCAATATTTGAACTGATTAAAGATCAAAAGCAATATTCACTTTTTATCGTAACACAGGGATAAGACTCTGGAGCTTGCTAGTTGGCTATTCTTCTGCATATTCTTATCATAATTACAAGGTCCTTCCCAAAAAGTACCAGTAATAAGAATAATTTCTGTGATCATCCCACCTTTCTACCAAAATTCTCAAAACAACTTCAACGTCCAGTTTGCACATTCCAATCTTCCACATGCATGGCTCAAAACTCAAGGGTGCATTTCTGCATTGAGCATCTCTTGTACCTTACTTTAGTTACAGGCTTACATCCCAACATATTATGCCTATTTTTTGGGTTCTTCCCAATAATAGTTTTTTCCCAAACAATTTTTTTTCTTAAAAAAATAGCCAAACATATATTATTGTTTTCCAAACTTTAAACTAATCTGAAAAACATAAACCAAACATTCCTTCTTGACCATCAATTATGCATAATGCCTGAGCATAAAAACCTAGAGGTATCATCCTGAGTCCCAAAGAATTCTAACTGATTTAGCATGAACTTTACTTCATAGTATCAACTGTACATGCAGGGAAGGAGAGGGGGGGGGGGGGGGGGGGGGGG
>JAULJZ010070715.1:0-13092 GCA_032270985.1 Heliamphora pulchella | reverse complement strand
ATCATTAATAATTTTTAAATTTATAAATATTAAATAAAAATAACATCTAACTCACAATTTAAATAAAAAAAATAAGAACATCTCATGATATAAGCATAATTTTAATTAAACAATTAGAATTTCCAACAAAAATAATTAAAATAAAAACAAAAGCAAAAGAAAAAAAAGAATAAAAGGCAAAACTGTTCTGTAACAGACACATAGCAATACAACATTAAAAAAAAGTTAAAAAACAAAATAAATAAAAAATAATAAGAGCAAAAAGTAAATGAAAAAAATAAATGCAAGCAAGTTAAGTAATAGACGATGCAACAGTGTAAAACAGCTAAAAGTAACAAAATGAAGCAAGAAAACGAAGCGTCGCCAAAAGCACAAGAATAGTGAAAACACTAAAAAGTAAAAAAGTTATGTGGGGGAAGGGGTTGGAAGCGAGATCATTTGAAAAAATTTTAAGTTAAAATAAATCAAAAAAATAAAATTTAAAGTTAAACACTTAAACAGCATGAATATATTAGGACCGATGAAAATCCAACTGGTTTTCTTGAACCGGTACCGGTTTGACCGGGTCACCGTTTCAACCGCGGGTTTGGACGGTTTCATTAAAAACATCAAGTTTTATTCATAGCCGGTTTAATGGGTTTAACCAGACAGTTGGCCGGGCCGGTCACCGGTTCAACCGGTTGAACCAGCCGGGCCGGTCTAGGTTTTAAAACATTGGTGCCAGGTCATAAATACACTCGATTTATAACATAACATGTGGTATTTACGGCCTCAGCCCAAAACTTTAGAAGAATGTTTTTACCATGAAGCATAACTCTGGCCATCTCCTATACCACTCTATTTTTTTGTTCTACTACACCATTCTGTTGTGGTGTTTTAGGTGCAGAAAGCTCGTGTTGAATTTCATGTTCGTCATAAAAACTTTAGAATTCAGAGTTCTCAAATTCCTTACCAGGATCTGATCTAATCTTTGTGATGTGCTGATTTTTCCTTCTTGTTCTTTATTCAATATAAGACACAAGAATTTAAAAATAGCAAATGTGTCAGATTTTCATGCAAAAAATTCACCCAGGTAAACCTAAAAAAGTCATCCACTACAAGAAAGATATATTTCTTGCCACCTATACTCTCTGTTCTAGTAGGACCCACGAGATCCACGTGAAGAAGTTGCAGAGGATATTAAGTAGCCAGCTGATTTATTTTCTTGTAAGGAACTTTAATTTGTTTACCTAATTGACAAGATCCACACACAACTTTTGTATTGCTGCTTAGCTTTGGAATACATTTAACCAATTCAGAATTTGCAAGCCTAGATAAATCCGTGTAATTTATATGACCTAAACCATGATACCATAATTCAGTTTCACCAATTTTGGCTAAATTACATGATAGATCGATTTTAGACAAAATTTCATAGCAGTTGTCAGAGGTTTGAACACTATGAATAACATTTTTTTTTCTTTTTGTCCAAAATCAAATAATCAGTTTTAGTAAAATGAACTTCATGGTGTGTATCGTACATCTGACTAATCCTAAGTAAGTTTTCTTTTAAACTGTCTATGAGAAGGACATTGTCCAATTTGGATAGCTCAGAAGAACTAATAGATCCTCTCCCGATAATCTTGGATGAGTTTTCATCCCCAAATGTGACAAGTCCTCCATCGTAAGGATCAATACTAGAGAATAAGGACTTATCTCCTAACATATGTCAGGAACACCCGCTGTCCAAATACCACATGAAAGAATTTTGAGCTTTTAAAGCAGTGTGAACCACATTGCATTTCAAATTACATTTTTGAACCCAGAAAGCACGAATTTTGGAAAAACGTTTGGTTGGAGTGCTGGGTTTCTAGCCAAAATATGGTCTCTGCCAGTTGGCCGCTCGAGCGCTCAGAGAGGCTGCTTGAGCGCTGGACTACCAGTGATTGTATTTGTTTCTCTGCCAGTGGTCCGCTCGAGCGTACAGAGGTCCCGCTCGAGCGCGTAATTGCCAGTGAACTTTTCTATCTCTCCACTTGTTGTTCGCTCGAGCGTGCACTTGGCCGAGAGTTTTATATGCAACAGTTTGATTTGATCATGCAATTTTTCAGATTTTCTTACATGCTGATATGTAGACAGAGATTTTATTTTTCTACAAAACAGCCTTATATGACCCACAATACCATAAAAATGACAGGTAGGAACAAATTCTTGTAAATCTGGTGATTATGGTACAAGTTTTTGAATAGGTTTTCCTATAAATTCAGACCTGATTTCTTAGGCGTTTCCAAGACATTTTCCTTACTTGTGGACATGCTGACAGCTTTTACAAAGTTGATTTTACCTACATTCTGTGATCCAGACGTACTTTCCACGTATCCTAAAGTAGTTCGGTTTGACGCCACTTTCTGCATGCTTAGTATCTCTTCCAAAATAAGGGAATCTACATTCAATTTCTTGATAGTAGTATTAGCAGTTAATAAATCAGTTTTGCAACAGTTTAACTTTAGCTTCACTTGCCTCAAACAAAGATTTGAATTTTATTGAGTCCTATAATTTCCAACTCAAGTTCAAAAAATTTTGATTTTAGGGAATCACATGATTCAATAAATTCATTTATCTGTTTTTCAGAATTAATCAGTTTCTCATTCATTTTGGTTTTAAAAAATTTTAGTTGTGAGATCAAATTTTGAGACTCAGTTAGTTCAGATTTTAGACCGTTATTCTCTTTTTCCATAATTTTGACCTTCATTGTTAGCTCAGTGATAACTTTCGTCAGTTTGTAACTTTCTTTGTGAAGTTTATCATAAGCCCACTGAAGATCTTTCTCAATCTCTTCATCAGATTCAGAACCGAAATCTGATTTTTCTTTTTCAGAATCACTTTGAAACACACGGAATTCATGATCAGATAATTCAGACTTACTTGATCCTATGGAAGCAGCAAAGGCAACGAACTTTCCCCCGTCATTCTCTGGTTCTGACTCATTTCCATCGTCAGATGATTCGATTTCATCATCCCATGTCACAGTGAACACTTTTTCTTTCTTTTTCTATTTGTTTGGACAATTCTGTGCAATATATTCATACTTTTGACATTCAAAACACTGTATATTCTGGTTCTAGACTTTAGCTTTTTTCTTTTCAAACTTAACCACATTTTTATTTCTATCACCAAAATGTTCAGATTTTGACTTAAGGTTAGGTTTTTTATTTAAAATAATTTTTTTCAATTTTTTAACTATAAATGTACCTCAGGATCAATTTTTGCTTCATCATGTGAAGACTCTAACTCAACCTTAGAAGTTTTAAATGCAACGCCTTTTGATGTTTTAGGTTGACATAGAGTTGATTCAAAGGTTTGAATATTTTCAACCTATTGTTCTACTCTAAGAGAATCAATATCTTACTTTCTTCAATAGCAGTAACTTTTCGTTAAAAACGTTAAAGTAGTGATCGTAAGATTTTCCTAACAATACGAGATTCAAGAATTTTTTCACCAAGTATAAAGCTGGAATTTACTATGTCACTCAACTTTGCATAAAATTCATTAAAGATCTCATTGTCTTCCATTCGAAGGTTTTCAAAACTTGCGGTGAGCCTTTGAATTTAGAAATTTTAACGGTTGACGTGCCTTCGTCTGTGACTTCAAGGATATCCTATACTTCTTTAGCAATTTCACACGTACATATATGTTTGAATTCTTCTGGTATGACACCGTTAAAAATAACATTGATAATCTTACTATTTCAGCCTGCTTTGTCTAAATTCTTTTTCTCCTATTGTTCAGTGGGTTTTAAAATCATATAATCACCAGATTTAATAGTTGGAGGGATATAGTCAATTACAACAGTCATCCATACCCTTCCGTCAATAGATTTGAGAAATGCCCTCATACAAACTTTCCAATAAAGATAGTTTCCTCCATCTAACAACGGGAGTCGAACAGTTGGGTTTCCTTCTCTACGTATGTGATTGATTAGGATCGAAAACTTTTTATAACAAAAAGAACCTGCTCTGATACCAATTGAAAAATATAATTTTTTCTTATTTTGAAAAATAATATTTTTGAGCTTTAATCAATCACATTCACAAAATACAAGAACAAAAAGAAACCACAACATAGAGTTTTTTATGTGAAAAAACCCAACGGGTAAAAAATCACGGTACTACCAAGTCCAAGAACCAAGTACTAAATCACGAACAGTTACAATACAACTTACAAAGTCTTTGATCGACTCCTCAATCTTCTAGTCTTAAGCTTGTATGCCGAATCCTCGTTCACCATTCTCCTCTTGATTCTTACTGCAATGAATCCTCGTAGCAACTTCTCTGGCAGAATCCTTCATCAGAACTTAGAACGCCATCTAAGTTCTATAGAACATCTAAATTCAGGGTGCTTTATAGGTTTAGGAAGGTGATGTTTTTGATACACGAACCAACCCTTAATATGATCTTGAAGCCTAGTTTATTTCTCTGTCAAAGATAGGTTTCGTGCATCCCTAATGATCTATTTATAGATCATTATAGATCATTAAATATCAGGCAAGCAAGACTCTCATTTAATTAAACTGCCTGGGCTCCGCTTGAGCGACCGCTTGAGCAGTCAGATTCCCGAGGCTCTCTATCGAGTATGCTTTGACTGGTTGTACCTTAGGCTTCTCTGTATATACCACCAGCATCATCTTTAGAAGAACTCAAATAAATCAAGAATCAAGGATATCTAGATCATTTTAGGAATCTAGATATAACCAAACCTTCCTAATCCTAAAAGCTTCCGAAACCTATCACCTTCCTAAACCTATAAAACACCCTGAATTTTTTATATTAAAATAAAAATAAAATAAAAAATTAATTTATATTAATTTCTTTACATTATGTACGCAAAATCCACATTTATTGGCCTCATTCTTGATTTTTGCATCTTCTCTTTTTCTTTATAAAAAAGGCTTTCCCCTTGGGGCAGAGTTAAAAAATTTGTTCAGTGAGGCAAAATTTTAAAATTATAAATGTACTATTTTTATTTAATAATTAACATTAATTATTACATAAGTGTTAGTCAACAAAATAATGCCTGTCAATAATATATGATTTTAATATAAAATTTACCACTATACTGTTTATATTTTGAAGATGATACATTTGAATATAAACACAGATAGTATCGCTGTCTACTTTTATTTCAAAAATAAAAAAATATAAGAATACAAGAAAAAAAATATGTACTTTAAGATCTGCTTTGGGTTGACTTGGTTCTCGATTTGTGTAACTTCTTCTTATTATTTTTTTGAAAAAGGCTTGTCATTCAGCAAGGCAAATATTTAAAATTCTATATGTATTATTTTTATTTAATTATTAAAAATAATAATTATATTTTTATTTAATAACAATTGACCACAATAACTATTTATATTTTGAGAATGACATAGTTGAATTTATACACAGATAGCATCATGGTCAGCTTTTTGTTTTCAATAAGAAAAAATATGTACATCAAGATTCAAGAAATTTATTTAGCGAGGCAAATATATAAATTATATATGTATTATTTTTATTTGATAATTAAAAATAATAACTGCATAAGTATTACTCAAAAAATTATATATATTAATAATATATGATTTTAACGTACAATTGACCTCAATGACTATTTATATTTGGAATTTGACACTTTTGAATATAAACACTGATATTTTGATGGTTCCAATTTTTTTTGAAAGAAAAGAAGAATGTAAGAAAAAATATCTCCTCTAATTAATATCCGCATTGAATTCGTCTGGTTGTTGATTTCTAAATCTTCTCTCCTTTTCTTTAAAAAAAAAAAAAGAGTTTGCCACTCGTTGGAGTCAAGAAATTTATTCACTATAACGAATATTTAAAATTATATATAAATATATTTTTTTTATTCAATAATTAAAATTATAAGTACAGAATTGTTAGTCAAAAAAATTATATATATTAATAATATATAAGTTTTAACATACAATTGACTACGATGACTATTTATATTTCGGAAATGACACATTTGAATACAAAAGATATACATACAAGATATCTATTTAATATATCATTGTTTGTCTTTTTTTTCAAAAAAAAAAAGGATTATTGGAGGTGTTTGGTAGAATTTTAGGCTATAGTTTTTAATTTTTTTGTTACTAATTTTAGTTATTAACTATAATCTATTCCAAACATTCACAATTTCTGTTACAAATTATAATAATTATTTTTTTTCTATTTTAACTACAAGTTACGATTTTTATCAAATACTTATAACTTCTGCTACAAGTTATAATTTATAGATTATTAATTTTAACAATCCCAAACACCACAATTATAAAAAAAGATATTTACTTCAAAATCTGCATTAATTGAATTGGCCTGGTTCTAGATTTTTGTATTTTTTTTTTAAAAGCTTGTCACTCGCGTGAGACAGAGTCAAGATATATATATATATATATTAATAATATATTATTTTAACATACAATTAATTACTATGACTATTTATATTTTGAAAAATGGCACATTTGAATATAAACATAGCTAGTAACGTGATCAATTTTTTTTCAAAAATAAAAATATGTAATTTAAAAACCGCATTGAATTGGCATTCTACAAAGTGAGGCCAATATTTAAAATTATATATAATATTTTCATTTTATAATTAAAAATAATAATTACGTAAGGGTTATTCAAAAAGATTATGATTATCTATATATATATATATATAATGTATTATTTTAATATACAATTGACCACGATGACTTTTTATATTTTAAAAATGACACATTTAAACATAAAAAAATAATTTGTTTTAAAAAAAAATTATAAGAAAAAATATGTACTTCAAAATCCGCATTGGATTAACCTGGTTGTAAGGGTGTAATTTAGGCCGAGGTCGGTTACGTGGCTCGGGCAGGCTTAACCCGATTTAGAGCCCGCAAGCTTTCGCAAAAAATCGGACTTAGTCGGGTTTTTTTTCAAGAGGTATATCCAAGCCCCAAGGATATAAGGCTTGGGCTTAAGGCTCAGCCTCGGGCCTCAGGCTTCGGGGTCGGGCCTCGGACCTCGGGCCAGACTTTGGGCCTATCGGTCGGGCTTTTAGGTTTATTTATTTATTTTTTTAAATTATTGTTGTAACTTGTGATTTTTCTTATTTTTTGTTTAAAAGGCTTGCCATTCAACAAGGTGAATATTTAAAATTCTATTTGTATTATTTTTATTTAAAGATTAAAAATAATAATTACATTTTTATTTAATAACAATTGACCTCAATAACTATTTATATTTTGAAAATGCCACAGTTGAATATAAACACAGATAGTATTATGATCTACTTTTTGTTTTCAAAAGGAGAAATATGTACATCAAGATTTAAGAAATTTATTTAGCGAGGCAAATATATAAATTATATATGTATTATTTTTATTTGATAATTAAAAATAATAACTGCATAAGTATTACTCAAAAAATTATATATATTGATAATATATGATTTTAACGTACAATTGACCACAATGACTATTTATATTTGGAATTTGACACTTTTGAATATAAACACTATATTTTGATGGTCCAATTTTTTTGAAAAAAGAGAAGAATGTTAGAAAAAATATCTCCTCTAATTAATAGCCACATTGAATTAATCTGGTTGTTGATTTCTAAATCTTCTCTCCTCCAAAAAAAAAAAAAAGGTTTGCCACCCGCGAGTCAAGAAATTTATTCACTATTGTGGGAGGACAGAGTCCGACCAGGCAACGTGGCACACGTGGAATGCCCTACAATATAGCACCTCGGCGTATATCCCCCAGATCGGGAGGTAAGACGAGCGTGCCCGGATAATGCTCTCGAGCTCCTAGGATCTCGAGAGATGTGAGACCGAGGAACGGCCTAGTTACCAAGGCTGTGGGCTCCGAGCATGGGAGAGACTGCCTTGACCCCCACAGAGAAGTGATTGGCATTGGGATGAGGAGTGTTCGGCTATCATGTCCGAGCAGAATCCCTTGAACGATCTCGATGGCTGAGCTCGGAGATTGAGATAAGATGATCAGTGGCCGTGATACGCGGATCAAAAGAGGGAGCATATGATAAAAGATAAGAAGCAGTTGGACCCACTTTAGGGCTAGGGTGTTAGAGAGGGTTGCCTTAGCCTAAACTAGGTCTGGGTACTAATGGACTGCTTGATATGACAAAGAAACTTGCAGAAAGATGTTGTAGAAAGATCTGATGATGACAGTGATAAGTCACCATCAGATTGACAGCAATGCATTACTCATAGAAAGGGAGTACAACCCGACCTGCTCAGGTCGAGTTGGACTCCAAAGGCGATACAAGTACATTTCTTCTTATAATTAGCCAACGCCCTTAAGGGGAAAGGTAGGCTCTCTTTTGCTCGGCAAAACTTTGTCAAATTGTTCAAGTTTATCAGTCTCTCTCTCTAAAGTTCTTGTCTGACTTGATCGTTAGAGGGTCCACCGGTATAAAGCCACCGGCGGGCATCTCATCCCTTTCTTGTATAGGCATACGTGGAACCCAGTCCTGATAGTTCAGCTAGTTTGGACGGGAACAATAGATCCCAATCCTTGTCTTCTACAACTTGGCGCCGTCTATGGGAAGTTTGCTAAGAACGCCTCCATGGCTAGTCGGGAAAACCATGTTTATGATGAGCTGAGGGAACGATGCGCACCACGCACAGAAGCATCACACGCAACTCACCGTTGAAGGCAACATCTTGTGCCCTCCGAGATCCACGTTGGGGGGTCTAGGAGAGCACACCCATGCAGGGAGCTCCCATGAAACCACCCCTTATAAAGGGGACTATCCCGTACGATACTCGATCCAGCAAGTAGTAGAGGAATATCAAGACGAACTGAATAGGAGGGACCAGTAGCTGGTCAGGCTCCAACAAGAGCTCCATGAAGCGAGGGCTCGCATGAACCAACGACGCCCCCCGGGAGTCTATTCAGAGCACGAATGGTCTAGTCGAGAGCAGAGGAGAGGCATTGTTCAGCCTTAGGCCAGCCACAGTACAAGGAGGGAGCCCCGCCCTAAGCCGTATGAGGATGACCCTGAGAGGAGTCGCATCTCAGGCTCTAAAAGGAGGAGGCAAGGACAGACTCAGACGTCTAGCAACACTCATGCACCAGCTGAACGCCGCTAGGAGTAACAGCAAAGGGCTCACCAGGAGCTCAGCCGAGCAGAAGAGAAAGAGGAGCTCAAGCAGTGGCTTAACCTCCCGCTCGAGGGGAGGTTACAGCTGACGACGGGCAGGTCGGCAAGGGACGTTGCTTGGAGGGCACTACAGCAGATATCAGCCTCTCCATTTACAAGGGAGGTGGACGGAGCAAATCTGCCCAGAAAGTTCCAAACACCTAAGTTCAACCTTTATGATGAAAAGACTGACCCCATGGGTCACATCGACATTTTAGACAAATGAAAGTCCTCTAGAATGGGAATGATGCCCTGATGTGTAGGATTTTCCCTTCCAGCTTGGGCGAGGAAGCTCTATGCTGGTTTGATAAACTCCCAGCTGGGTCAATTGGAAGTTGGAAGTAGCTTGCTGAGCTATTCGCAACGAGGTTCATCACCAACAACAAATATCCCAGGGAGATTGACTCTCTACTCGGCTTAAGAAAAGCTAAGAACGAAAGCCTAAGGTCTTATGCTCGGCGTTACTGAAAGACCTTTAACGAAATAGACGATTGCAACCAGCAGCTTGCCGTGGCATCTTTTAAGCTTGGGTTAAACAAAACTCACAAGTTGAGGCATTCACTGGCCAAGAGGCCTGCTCAGGGCATGGCTGAACTAATGTTGAGGATTGAGTAGTACTAAATGGTCAAGGAGGATATGAGAGGCATGGATAATGAAGCGCCTACCCAGGAAGTGCATAAAGACGCCCGGGCAGAGAAGAAGGAAATGAAGAAGGCCAGAAAAAGGCCCGAAAGGGAAGGGGAACATGAAAAACCAAACGGAGTTTATAAAGTCTCCAATACTGTGTTTAAGGAGCCCTTCACAAGCTTCTTCGCCAGATCAAGGACAAGCCGTGGTTTGTCTGGCCACCAAAGATGCTTACTGATTCGAGCAAACGGGATGCGAATAAACACTGCTCTTACCACAAAGAGCACGGACATTTCACAGACCGCTGCCGACAGTTCAAGTGTAACGTCTCAAAATCCAGAGTCACGCAAAAATCTACCAAAACACCAGTTTGTAAAGAAAGTAAGATTTCATACATTCAAATCCACCTGTTGAAATTAGAAAAATACCCAGCATGTGTCTCTCATAAGCAGTAAATATCCAATTTCAACATGCATAAGTATATCGCCCAGAGGCGTACAAAACATGCCTTCAAACAAGCATACCAAAGGAAAACTAGTAAGTCTTTCGCCACCACGGGCACCACTAGATCAACTCCTCGTGATCACCAACCTCCAGACCTGAAAATAGTTTTACAATAAAATCCCACACCGTGAGCCAAAACCCAATAGAAATAGACTATAAAGTTGTAAAGCAGGATATGCAATATATGGTGGGAGCTCACTCAACCACAGTCAAAACCAAGCATTAAAACTAAAATGTTGTTCAGTCACGCCCCAAATTTCGGGTCACGTGAAACACCCACAAACAACCAAACATAACACCGAACCCGAGAATACACTCTCAAATTAAACCATACATGCATTATATATAATCGCCAAACGGCATACATTACACCGTTCTAACACCAAAAAAATACGTTACAACATACATGTAATAAATAGAACAAAAAGGAATACTACAGCTCTTCCACTTCTCTAGTACATCCAGATCAACCTGCGTGATCAGTACCTGAAGAAAATCAAATCCCACGTCGTGAGCCAAAGCTCAGCAGATACTAGACATCACATACAGTATAAGCTAAACATACTAGAAAAATGAGGTGTAGTTTTAGACTCTTTCAAGCTTTTAAAATAATTTTCACATGCAAACGGAAAAGTAAGAATACAAACCATCTTTTGACTCACTCACAGAAGCCTTGAAAACAGTTTGAATACGATTTTTAGAATGTGATTCACACGACTCCTAAAAACAATTTGAAATTGATTGTATCCGTCCCACAATGCAGTTCATACAATCCATATAACTTCTCAGACTTCAACCGAAGGAGCACAGCCCCCATCTATGCAACGGACATAACCCGTGCAACACACACAACGCACGCAGCCCGTGCAACACACTTCTTCACAAACTTTCACCATAGGACCATCATCTGTCCTCATTAGATATCTTCACGAACTTTCACCGTAGGACCATTATCCGCCCTAACTAAGCCCTTGTTAACCAGGGTCAACGAATATCTTCACGGACTTTCACCATAGGACCATTATTCGTCCTCATATGCATATCTTTACGGACTTTCACCGAGGGACCAAAATTCACCCCACATATGCAATACAGATACAAATTTACGTATTAACAGGCATCCCTACACATGCCTAAATCACGGGATAAAATCGTATACCACGGGATAAGACCACATCAAAACATGCATACTGAATTAGGGTTTAAATGCATAAAGCCACGTACTACCACTACATTACACAAATCACGTCACATGCTACATACGCGACTCACACAACACTTGCAACTTATGCAACATGCATCACATGCATCCGTTCCTCATATTCCACATGACCATGCCTATAAAACTTCTGAGTTTTAAAGCATACAACCACGGTACACGTAACGATACCAAAATCATGTAATCCACTTATATAATCTGTACATAAATAAACAGTTATAAATGCACAGAACCATGTATAGCAATACATCACGACGCCACCCATCAAAACATCACCCGAACAACCCGTCCACATACTGGGACCTGTCCACACACTGGGACAACCAACATCTAACCCGGAAGCCAACACCTGAACCTTCCACAGAACGGTTCTCAACAAAACCCACCTTTAAACCGAACCACAAACCCAGACGTCCCGCACGTACCCAGCACACACACAACTGTGCCACAACACTCAAAACTAGCCATGCATGTCACACCGAGGATGGCACCACAAAAACACCCGAAGCCACGACACGACTCCCAAAGCCACCACACAACCAACCGAACCCCAAAAGGAATCCAATAGTATTTTAGTCGACCAATCCCATAATTAATCAATTGAATACCATAAGAAACCAATTGAAAACCAAGGACCCAACCAAAACCATCAAAACAAACTCCTAATGCCTGCGCATGACCCCAATCGACTGACCCCAAGCCCCTAGTCGACTGAAAACATGCTGGAAAGCAAAAAAAAACCCAAATAGAAACATGTCAGTTGACTGACCCCCTGGTTCAGTCAACTGGACCCAAAACAGAAGCATCCCAGTCGACTGACCTCCAGGTCCAATCGACTGATCTCCTAAACTCAAGATCCAGTCGACTAACCTCCCAGGTCCAGTCGACTGACCTCCCACGGGAGCTATTTTTAAGCCACGATTTCAACCCCCCAAACCTCGAATCGAAGCTTCCAAACTCCCATCCAATACCCTCGGATATCCACACGCCTACGCCTCACACCAAAACCACGAAAGAAACACCCGACACCTGATTCCATCCACCGAAATCGTCGAAAAATGGGTTTTAAACCCAAAACCCAACTTGAACATAAGATCAAATCTACAGCAATCTATCCAGTAAAAACATACACGACTACACGTAGCACCCTTATAAGATATGAGAGTCTAAAATCCTACCTCGGTGAGTTAAAAATTCGATGCCTTGAACCACGTGTAAAATCGAGCTTCGCCGAAATAAAATTTCGTCCGGATGAACGGTAACCCATAGTGCCAAAAGCAAGGATCCGCTGTTGGATCATTGAAAATAAAGCCCTGGGCTCCCGAGAAGTTAGTGAGAAGACAAAGAGAAAAATAAAACTTACTGGAGAAGTTTTGAAAATATCTTTTGAAAATATCTAACTCCAGATATTTATAGGCCTTCAAATTATCTTTTTTTTGAAATTTTTTAAAATTCGCACCGCAACGTCCCATGACCCCGAAAATCAACTCCACATGCATATCTAACCCCGATCATGCATCAAAACACATTTAAACATGCTAAAGCAAAAACGCTAAA
>JAULJZ010070704.1:0-13092 GCA_032270985.1 Heliamphora pulchella | reverse complement strand
AATATGAAATATTATCCATTTAAAGATATTTATTCTTAGAAAATGAATTATGAAAATCATCAAAATCAAATTAAGAAACTCTTGGACTAACATGCTATACCATGCTTAGATGTCATGCTATAAATAGTTGTAAATGAGATGCATATTATACATCATGGGCATGATCACATTTGTATTTCGGCATATTGGAGTCCTTTTTGTATCTACCATTGTGGGTTGGGATATATTGGAGTTATTCTTTTTCTCGGTTCTAAGTCTAGGGCGTTCGTGGTAGCTATTTTTGTAACTGTTTTGGGATATATTCCCTCTGAACACCCTAGGCATGTCCTCGGTGTTGTAAAAGAAAAGAATTATTTATTATGGATACTGTTGGGCACCATAAGTTTGTCACTAGCATTATGGTTTCAATGGCTTAGACTTTGGGTTGACACTGACAAAGGCTTCACAAGTCTTAAGGTGGAACAAACCAATTTATTATATGTAGAAAGATTATTTTTGTGGCCCAGGAGGGAGTTCTGACCCCACGCCGTTGCCATTGAGTAAAACAGCTGAGGCATGAAGCCTAAGTGAGCGTTTACTATTCACAACGAGATACGATGATGGCTTCTGCGATCAACTCTCATAAAGTCTACTCTGAAAATTTCCGACATGGAATTCGTGTTATGATTCTGAATATATGTCTGGTTGGGCACTTGCATCGCAGCCATTGCATCACATACTTGTACACTTGTTCTTATATATGTTTGCTATGCTATAATTGTCATATTTGTCAGTCTCTTTGACTTTAAATTATACTGGATGTTAAATAATTTGCGTTGTGAAATATTTTGGCATGAGAGTGGTTAGAAGGTTTAGAGTGTTTTCTCCTAAATTTTAGCTCATGGCACTCGTGCCACAGGTGAGAAGGAGGAATTCTTTGAGGAAGTCATCCCTGAAGAAGAAGAAGAATTTGAAAAACAAGGTGAGTGGCAGGAGCCAACAGACCCCAACAATGCTAGCTGAAAGATTGAATGTTACCCTTTTTGGTTCTTTTTGTTCTGTTTCCACAGGCTCACTGTAATTTTTGTTGAATCTTTCGTGAAACTGTAATAGCTATGTATGTTTGATCAATTCAGAACTCTTAATGATTTAATACTTATCATATGTAACTATGAATGAATTGCTAGAGTATCCCCTTTAATTATATTTATGTACGTTCCGATGTGCCCAAAAGACAGGGTATCACATATTTGTTCTCTCCACGTTAAGATTACAAATACCCGCCGATTAAATTAAATTACTGACAATTATATTTAATCAGATTCTTCGAAAATTTCTTACTCCCTTCCGCTTAACTTATTTGACTATCGAATTATAAAATCCACCTGTAAGATTTGACTCGGTCAAAATTCATAAACTTCCTTAAAGGGATATCATCAATCTCGATTTTTTAAAACGTAGATTTTGTTAATAATTAATATCGCTATCCAACTCATCGAAATTATAGACCCATGCAAGATCGCACCCTCTAATAAATCAAAATAACAAATATTAAATATACGCAAATAATAATTATTTCAGGATTAAAAGTATAAACACTCATAATAACCATAGGGTGTGAATTAATTTATAAAGTCAGTACAACATTAATTACCCCCACTTGGTCATGTTCAATATACAAAAAGTGTACTAGTACAATGAGTCGGAATAATTGTAGAAATAATTACCGTTTTTTGTAATCAAATACTAAAGTATTGTGGTATAGCCGTACCGATGGTGTGTCCAATTCCATCTAAGTTATGAACTAAACACTTATATTCTACAAGAACTGATAATCTAGTTTTCTGTGTGTAAGCCGAACTCTATTCACCAAATTAAATACTATGTATAATAAAAAACACTCATGCACAGTATTAAATAAATAATAAAATGTGTACATTGCTCATTAAGATTCTCATAAAATAAAAAAATTAATTTTATTAAAAAATAGATTTAAATACTAAAAGCAAAATCATGATTTTTAGTATACAATCCTAACACCTCGAACACGTTCTTGGGTTACTTCCATTCCATAACTGCCTCAACCTTAGCTGGGCCCACATCTATCCCCTTTTCTAAAGCTACTTGTACCAGAAACATAACTTCCCTCAGCCAGAACTCACACTTGTGGGCTTTCGCATACAGCTGCGCCTCCCTCTAGACTTACAAAACTGTCCTCAAATGCTACTCATGTTCCTCTTCAGTGCCGGAGTAAACCAATATGTCATCAATAAAAACCACGATGAATCGATCCAAAAAGGGTTAGAAGAGTCAGTTCATCAAGCTCATGAAAATTCTCGGTGCATTGATCAGTCTGAAAAGCATAACTACAAACTCATAGGGCCGTAACGAGTTCTGAAAGCCATCTTTGGTATGTCCTCTTCTTTTACTCGAAGCTGGTGATATTATGAACAGAGGTATATTATTGAGAAGCCCATTGATCACCAAAGTTGGTCGAACAAGTCATCGATTTTCGGCAAGGGGTACCGGTTCTTGACCGTCACTCTATTCAACTGTTCGTATTCTATGCAAAGTCATAGAGTTCTATCTTTCTTCTTGGCGAACAACGCTAGTGCACCCTAGGGTGAGGTGCTGGGGCGGATGAGTCCTTTATCGAGTAGCTCCTATAACTAGTCCTTTAATTTCCTATAACTCAGCAAGCACCATCTGGTGAGTTGCAATCGAAATGGGGGCTGTGCCGAGTTGAAGCTCGATTGAGAAATCAATCTCTCAACGCGGTGGTAGATTGGGTAGTTCATAGAAAAACACGTATACTATTCACACACGACTCGTGGTAGCTCTACCTCTGGCTGGGCATTCGTGTTGGCTAGCAAACTGGCTATTCCACTAGTGAAGTCATTAAACCTCTGCGTTCCACGTCCGGTTGGTATAAGGGTGTCCCTTAGTTTCCCTTGAATCCTAATTACAGTTCCGTCTTCAGTGCATGCCCGAATTTTCTTCTAGTAGCAATCAATGAGGGCTTAATGGACCGAGAGCTAATTCATACCTAGAATCACATTATAGCTGATAAGGTTCATGACTCATAAGTCACGGGTCACATTGGTATCGTCGACTCTTAGCGTACACGACTTACAAATGAAATCCACCCGCTTTCAACTCTCTACCGATGTTATTACACTTAAAGCCGGACCTAGGGGTTCTGGTTCTATAAGTAAAGTTTTCATACAGGTTGATGATATGAAAGAATGGAATGCTCCAAAATCGAATAACACTTTTACTAGGGTATTAAAGAGTACAAATATTCCTTGGATGACCTGGTTGTCATCTGCGTCCTCCCCTTGCAAAGCAAAGACTCTTCCTCTTTCTTGACAATTTTTGTTGCCCGCTCCAAAGTTCCCGTTCCTTGCTCCCTAATTTAGAGGTCCCCGTGGACCTTGGTTCCGATTGTGTGGTGGTCTCTCTCTCATATTTTGTGGGTTAGCTACTAGCCTCTCATTTTGGGTCGGTGGTCGACTTCTTTAAGGTTGATGCTGCCACTATCATTGTTGGTTCTGTAAATCTCTTTCCTTCAGGAGCTGGCACTCGAACTTCCTATGCTCGGGTTGATTGTAATAAAAGCACATCATTGGCCCAGCCTTCTATGGTTCTTTCGACTGTCCTGGTCTTCTTGTCTGAGCATAGGGCTTCTTAGGCACGAAACCCTGGTTTTTCCTTATTGGTTCTCCATGGCTAGTGTTGTTCTTCCTCTAGCTCCAAACTTTTATGAACTCTACCAGTTCTGTCTCTGCTAGCAAGGCTACCCGCACGACCTGCGCGTACGTTGGTAGTTTTAGGCAAACTATCTTTCCTCTAACCGTGGGTTCTAGGCCTTATTCTGGCCTATGGGCCTTCGAGTCCTCATCCGGTATGATAGTGGGTCGCGTATTGACACAATTCTTCAAATTTGTTGAAGTATTGGGCCACAAACATCGACCCTTACTTTAGATCCAAAAATTACCTAATTCGTCCCTAGCGAACGGGAGCTAAGAAATACTTTTCCAACAATAATTGCTCGAACTAGGCCCAATTTAGGGCCGTGGTGTCTCTTGTCTCGCAGTTCTTTGACCACCAGTGGTTGGCTTCCTCTTCTAGTTGGTATGTGGCCAGCGTCACTCTGTCTGTCTCTGATGCCACTTTTAGGGCATTCAACATCTTCTTGATTGCCCAGAACCAGACTTCAACTATACGGGGATCAGATTCTCCCTTAAAGGTTGGGGCCCTTGTCTTTTTAGCTCGGATATGTACCAAGCTCTATCCCTTAGTTGGGGCCAATTGATGCTAGTGGCTAGGTTGCGTAACACTTGAGTTATGCTAGGCACCTTAGTCTCTTTAATGGGTCCATTTGCATGACTTGGTTGATATGGTCTCCTGCCTGCCATATCCAAAAGGGAGAAAAGAACGAAAAGAAAAATGTAGTTACTATTTATCGAAAGGGGTTGGTTGGATTTTTATATGTTTAAAATTTTGATTTGTATTAGGGTTGAGCTTAGGGTTATTAAAGCAAGTTCCATTTTGAGATGCACTTAATAAGAACTTCACACCTAAACACTTGTATTTCAATGATAAAACAACAAGTTCAATTACACACAAGGAAGTACAAGTGGGGGTGAAACCCGTGGACCACATCTTCCACCTCCCAAGTTACTTACTAGATTCCGAAGCATCTCTAGTGCACCTTCATGTACCACAGATGCGGCGCATTAGGTTCTTCTGAGCACGGTCGGTGATCACAAACGAAATTTAGGTGTAAGTGCGGTCGTTGTCAAAGTTGAGGTTCAGGTTATAAGGATCTATAATTCCCTCCTCATCTAACGGTCGATAAGCCTGCATCCAGTTTGAGGGAAGTGAGTCCCTTATCCTTGCGGCGAATCCTGGGGGCACCTCCAAGCGGTAGTTTGGGCCTTCCAGCTTCTTCAGAACGGGCACTAGCCCCAAAAAATAATAGAAAGTCACAAGTGACTTCCATCTGCACTGTCTCACAGGGAGTACCTTGAGTAAACCATACTCCCATCTCGTAGTCCCGTTGGACATTTCGGTGTTTCTATGGTACCACCACTTTTGCAGGTATCTCTTCTACTGGTTCTGGTGGCGGCAGCTCAGCCTAGTCTGACACCTCACTCATGGCCTCATTGTCTTCGTCATCGTTCTCTAAATCATCTATGCCGATTTAGATATCTATGTCTCCGGCCCAGTCAAAGAGCTTTTCCTCCTATTCTCCTTCTTTTAGATCCTCTTCAGGATCCTATTTGGATCTTCCTCAAGATTGCTGCCTTCGAAACTGAAATCGAGTTATCCCTCCTCCTTGTGTTCAAAATTGAAATCCTAAGGAAAGGAAAATTACTTAGAAGAATTTTTTTTACCGTTGACATAATCATATGTGATACATTAAATATTATGACCATTCTACAGAATCCTATGCTATCGAACTCGTGGTTTCTCACAACCTAAGGCCTGAAGGTTCACTAAATCTAGGCTCTAATACCAAGTTGTAAAGCTCTAAGTTTCGGGATTGTTAAGACATATGTAAATATAGATAAGGGTTAGGCTAATGCATCATTTTCATAATTAAATATAAGTTACTACATTTATAAATATAATGATCTCTTGATGGAAGCCACTGGTAAAATTCATACAGTCATCCAGCACAAAAGTTTTTAAGAGAACGAGAAAGTTTATCTTGTAGACAAGAGAAAAGCAACTCAAAAAAAAGAGTAAAACTTGAATCAATTCTTCTTAAGCCGCCCCAAAGTCCCGTGGCTCCTAGTAATCCTCCTCTTACTCGACAAAGTCCTCCTAGTCCTAGAACTCTCCGTCACCACCTGTGGCATTAACAATGTGAGCCGAAACCTAGAAAAAACTCTAGAAAACCCTACTAATCTAACTTAAGGAATAATCCAGTTCAACTAACCTTCCACAACAAACTTATCACATATACAACAATCAAAATGACATTTAAAAGGCTTAGCTAAAATTTACAAAATACAATAATGATAAATGTTATGCATGTGACCAACCCATCATATGACCACAAAAGAACCAACGAATTGCACACTGAGAAATCCAAGAGTAGACGTTATTGGCAAATTGACCTCTTAAGTCACCACAATTGACCCTCATTGTGAAGTGGTAAACGTATTACCGGGTTACGTACCATAACTGTTTTATTCTAAATCACAATGGCGTAGGTTAAGCCAGCCTAATGGCCCACTTAAAGAGCAAATGATGCCCTACTTGGTGTCAACCCATAGTCTAGGATACCGAATCAAAAAACTCAAGAGATGTGCCCATGGTGTCTACCTAGAGTTTACCCCAAAAGAATAATAACTACACTGGAAATGTACCCACAATTGTCTACCGGGGATATACCCCAAAGGTAAGTTTATACACTAGGGACACTCTCAACTAATAATCAAATATACAATTAGCTCCAAAAGACACACTCCTAACGATCAGAGTACGACACACAGAACACATGAGGTATGATCCATGTAATGCATAAGGTACAACTATTGTAATGCACAACGTACAACTATTATTATGCACAAGATACAACCTATATATGCATGCTTCTCATTATAAGTTAACAGTTAGTAATCATAGCAATAAGCATGCCCCTATGTCATGGAAATGTACATAAGATTTACAACAAATAATGTCATGCCCCAAACTCCAGGGTCACGTGAAAGCCCTCCAAAACACCATTTATGAAAATAAGATTTTTAGTTGAGGAACTATCAACCCAAAAATACAGTATTTGAATAAAAAGAGTACCCAAGGCTCATCTCTCATAAACAGTACACATTCAGTTCCATACATGCACAAAATATATCGCCTCAAGGCATACAAAACTCACCTTCAGAAACAACCATCGCATGTAAGAATACATCTCTCAAAACAAGAGAAAAATTAAAACAAGTCTTCCACCACGACGGGTGACTCTAGGTCAACTCCTCATGATCACCTATGCCTGAAAAAAGTTTGCACAAGATCCCACAATGTAAATCGAAGTTCAATAGAAACATACTATAAAGTCGTAAAGCATGATATGCAATCATATAGTATAACTTAACTCAACCACATGAGTCAAAAAGGATTTTCCATCCTTAAGACCATGCATTGTAAACAGTGCAAATAACGTGCCACAATTAAGGGAAAACAATAACCAAAAGTGATTTTTCACTCGAATCACACAGCTAAGGAAAATATAATGAAATGATGCCTATGTACCAACTCTGCCACACATAGGGACAAATGCAGCAACTATAGACTCCTGCCCATTACCCTAGTCTTGAACTACTTAAGGTCTGCTAGGTAATGACAAGTTCTATACGGAGTTACA
Source organism: Heliamphora pulchella (assembly GCA_032270985.1). Taxonomy (NCBI): domain Eukaryota; kingdom Viridiplantae; phylum Streptophyta; class Magnoliopsida; order Ericales; family Sarraceniaceae; genus Heliamphora; species Heliamphora pulchella. The sequence goes on along the minus strand of JAULJZ010070704.1, from coordinate 5,735 downwards.
ACAACGCAGTTACACACAGGGGCAACCGGCTCTTTACGGGCTAAAACTGAGGGAAGAAGCACCCACCATGCCCTTTATGGATTACAACTGAGGGAAGAAGCACCCAAACCAAACACTACCACGGCACATTTAACAAATCATTTAAAGACCAGTACATAACTCAACTACGAAAAACCCGTGAAACAATTATACATCAACATATATAAAAAGATCCAATATTCATCAACCATGGTGATCAACTAGCATTTAAAACATGTTTTTACCATTTCCAACAAAATGTTTAAAAGTTGAGACTCAACCCCAAGGATTACCTCTAAACCACCAAAAACACGTTTTTCAAGATTTTCATAAATCTTCTGGTTTCAAAATCACCTTTTTGAAAACCATGGACACCCGCGCATCTGTATCGTGTAAAAACCAAGAAAAAAGCGCAAAATATACTTTTTATCTGAACAACATGGTTTAAACATGAAACTATAACATTTAAAATAATTTCAACCGGTGAAAAAGCATATAATTGCATGTATCACCATTTGAAGACAACATAGTATTGGATTCTACCCCGGAGAGTCAAAACTCGAAAACTCAAAAATCGAACTTCGTCGAAACGAGAATTCGTCCGAATGGAAGCGAAGCTAACAACATGGATAGCAAGGATCCATAAGCTAATCGTAAAAAAGTAGGCCCAGACACAACAAAAAAACTAGAGAGAAAGTAGAGTGTTTGGGAGAAAAAGAGTTTTTCAAAAAGAAAAAGGGGTTGAAATATATATAGGCCACGGAAAACAGGGCATCCAGTCGACTGGAATGCCAAATCCAGTCGACTGAAGGAAGTCTGAATCTCAAAAACACCTCCACCGCCATAGCTCAGTCGACTGGAGTGTCCAATCCAGTCGACTGACTAACCCTATTGTCGACCCAGTCAACTGGGTCACCCAATCCAGTCGACTGGACTATTGAAAAAAACAACCCTCAGCGTCAAAACAGATTTTTTATCCCCGGGACCAACCAAACAGGCCTTAACGAAACTCAAAAAAATGTAAAACACATCTACACATTCTATTCTACAATAATGAAGCATAAACCATTTAGCAACGATATACATATACAAAAAAAGAACACGTCAAACATATATATATATATATATATATATATATATATATATATTACAAAATGAAATGAAACAGGTCTCACATATCTACTAGTACCTCATGTGTAGATACGTGAGCGACTAATCATATCTACTCACTAATCACGTCTGTAATTCATTATAGGGGTCCTAAGAAACCAGACAGCTCAGCGATGGGGAGATTTATCTACACATTGGCAATAATACAAGGGTGGCAGCAGTTGTAGTAGGAGATGCCGCTCTCAGTTTTAGTAGAAATAGGATTTTAATTTTAAAAGATTGCCTTTATGTACCTTTCATTAGAAAGAATTTAATTCCAGTTTCTAGATTGATTAAAGACGAATATTTTATTTATTTTAATAACTTTGTGGTTATTAAGGATAATAGATGTTTAATCTATTATGGTACATTGGTGGATGATCTGTATGTTATTAATCATATCTCTCTTATACTGTAACTAAATGAATTGAACAATACTTCTAATTTACTATGTAAGAAAAAAAACCTTTTAAAATGAATCAAACGTATCTTTGGCACTTATGCTTACGTCATATCAATCTAAAAATAATTAATAGACTCGTTGAAAATGGAAATTTTAGTTCAATGGAAGTGGAGGTACTTTCAGTCTGTGAATCCTACTTAGAGGAAAAGATGATCAGGAGGCCCGTTTTAGCCAAATGTTATAGAGCTAAAGAATCGTCGAACTTGGTTCAATCTAATTTATTTGGACCTATGAGTATCTGGGATAGAGGTAGCTTTGAGAATTATGTTACTTTTATTGATAATTAGTTAAGGTATGGGTACGTTTATTTGATGCACCATAAATCTGAATACTTTGAGAAATTCAAAGATTTAAGGTGAAACGGTACATCTGGATAAATGTATCAAAATACTATGGTCTAACCATGGTGGCGAGTACCTTTTGGGCAAGTTTATGAACTTTTTATCAAAGGTAGGGCCCTGTTGACTGCACATGGTACTCCACAGTAGAATAATGTAGTAGAAAAAAATAATAGGACTTTTGTGGAAATGAAGGTTTATGATGATTCGGAGTTACCTGATTCATTTTTGAAATTTGCATTACAAACGACAGCTTATATTCTGAACTTGGTACCTTCAATGTCAGTACCTACTACTTTCACAGAACTGTAGACTAGGTGCAAGCCAAGTCTAAGACATGTTTAGATTTAGGGTAGTCTAGCACATGTGTTGAAAGGGAACACGGATAAGTTAGAATTGAGGACGGAAGTCTGTTTCTTTATTGAATATTCCAAGACAATGAATGGTTGTTTATTTTATAGTCTAAAGGACCAAAAGGACATTATTAGTACCAATGCCCGGTTCTTAGATGAGGACTATGTAATGAACCACAAGTCCAGAAGTAGAATTGTTCTAGAGGAACTAAGAGATAATACCAGTAGAACAGAAGAAACGTAATAGGTCTCTGTTATCCCATGGCCTCATCGTAGTGTGAGGATTATTGGGACAAGTGCAGCTTTTGAACCAGATTTTAATGTTACTATCAACATACCAGTTTCACAACCAGGGCAGGATGTGAATGATGGTGCATAAGATTCAGAACCAGCACAACATGTCACCGATAGTATTAAGACACAGGTTGTACCTCATTGTAGTGAGAGGATTGTTCATCAATCCTATCAATATATGTTTTTAAAAGAGTCTTTTGACAGGATCCCGAAAGAACTAGATATTAAATCCTGTAACTACAATAAAGCACTATAAAATAAAGATACAGAACTTGGGCAAAGGGCTATGCGTAATATCTGGCAAGAATTTAAAAAAATTAATAATAAAAACTAATAAAAATGAATAAATAAAATAAAACATTAAAAATTTAAATTAGAGGGTTAAATAAGAATCCGTTATAGAATTAAATAGGCCGTAGTTAATAGCCAATTCATGGATTGTCCGTTATAAAAATAATTATAAAATTATTAACCTATTTAATTATAAAATAAATTTATTTCGTTACAAAAATAATTACACTATTAATAATCTAGTTAATTACTATTATTCATGGGTTGTTCGTTAAAAGGATAATTATGCCATTTAATTATATTCTGTTCATAGATTTGAATCTCGGCCGGTTCGTAGTGAACCGGCCGCTACGTATCGGAAATTGCACGGACCGATTCGGATACACACCGATATATCGGCGAGATTAATTTTCCCGCACGAATCGGCCGGTTCGCGATACGAACCGGTTCGTAATGGATATGTGGCCGATTCAAATGCGTATCAAACCGATTCGGCAAAAAAGGGACCAGTTCGATAAATATACCTCATGTCTTTTGCATCTTCCCTCAAATTTGATTTAGATTTCGTCAAACTTTTGCTCCAAACCCAGATCTGGTTGCTTGGACATCTAAGCTTCATTTATGTTGCGTTTTTTATACGATCGAGCTTCATTTTTGTTGGGCTTTGGATTTGATTGAGATTCATTTAAATTTGATTCGTTCATTTTCATCTCGTGTTTGACGCAAGTAACAAGCTTCATCCATGTTCGATGGCACCAATTATTGGACTTTATCGTTGTTGTGTTTGCAAATTTGGTCGTTTTGTGTTTGCGCTGCACATTTGCGAAGGTGGAACCCCGATTTAAGTGGATTTGACTTTCGTCGCTGATCCGACGAGCTTCATCCTGTGTCCAACGGTTCTGATTGTTGCAGATCTGTCATCGTGGTCGCAATTGGAGGTGTTGCACGTCGGCGCTGGTTGGAATTGCGTTCGGTCTATCTCTCTGTTTCTTTCTTCACTTATGCTCTGTTTTTCATTTGTAACTTCTAAGCTGTGTTAAGCCTAACCTTGGAAATTGAAAGCCTATTGGAAAAGCCAGGCGCCCAGGCTTTGCACGGGCAAAGAAGGTAAGTTTTTTTTTTTAATTAATAAATATTTGTTTAATTATATTTTAAATTTTTTAAATGTTGTATTTAATTAGTATTGATGCAGCTTCTTTTTTTTAAATGTTGTGTTTGATTATGTGTTATTTTTTGTTTTATATTGAATTAAATTTATTAATTTGGTTCACAAATCATATTTATGAATTAATAAAAAAATTATTAATTAATTTAGTATTAAGACACTTTCTTATATTTTTTTAATCTAAGTTAATTAATTAAAAAAATATTTTTTAATCTAGTTATTTAGAAAATTTCATTAGATACTTCATATTATATACCTAAAAAAATATTTCTTGTAATAATGATGTTTTGGTAATGGTCTTAGGAGATTTTTATGTAATTAAACTATAATTTTAACATGTTTAGAAATTTTTTTGTTAAATTACTAATATTTAATTTTAATCTTGAAAGATAATTATATGTTATCTTAATTTAATATTCTTATAAAAATAAAATGAGATGTAGAAGATCATCTTTTGTACCAAAGTAGATTAATCGAATTTAAAATAAAATTTAATATTTTAATTATGAAAAAGATGGCATTATATGTAAAAGACCACTATAATTGAAAAAGATGAGATCACAAGAGCAGTTGCAAATTGTGCTCGGGACAATGCTCCAAGTTCTCACGACTTCAACTTTTCTTCCATTAAAAAATTTTGGGGCCTAATTAAAAGATAACTTAATTACAAGAAATTTTGGGACCTTCATCAAGAAATTCTGACGACTTCAGCCATGTGAATTTTTTATATACAAAAAATGTTCTTAATTAATTTTTTCATGTTGACGACGAATGACAACAGCAGTTGCGACACTCTGTCTCTTCATTTGATGTGGGTGGATCAGGTAGACGTTCCCGTAATATATATTAATGATATTTATTGACATCAGGAACTTAAAAATAAATTCGGATAGCTTGAATTTAATCAATATCATGAGGGAGCTCAACATTGGCAACCACCACCATATCCTCACAATCTCTACCTTGGACAACCACCACCATATATGGGCACGAAATATCCTTATTATCCTCAGTAAGAGTACTCTAGTCATAGTAATGTTAGGTCAGGATTTCAAGGTTCATATAGTGGTTATTCACAATTAGGGGTGTGCGCGGATCGGTGCTATACGGATTGAATAAAAATTCATTAACCAAACTATTTATGACAGTATAAAAAATTTTAATCCACCGCCGAACCATTCACTTTATAAAACTGACGGATTAGTTATTTTTTTGGGCGGTTTTGCAATGGCGGGTGTGGTTTTGAGGTTTGGGGGTTAAAAATGAGGGAATTCAAAGATGTTTTGAAAAATACTTTAATACCTTGAAAACTAACTTTTGAAACTCCATTTTGTTGAAAATAGAGTCGCCACTTAGATTTTGAGAAAAACTAAGAAAAACAAAATTGGCTACTGATCCTTAAAACGTTAAGAAGAGAAAGAGGGATTGGGGGCTAAGGTACGAATCAGGGAAGGTGTTTGGCACCCCGTTCGTCCAACCGTAACGTTGGCCTCTACTAATCATCATTGGTTCTTTTAATATGATTTCTCAAATGCATGTAAATAAAGAAAATGGGGGTGAAGAGAGAATATTCAAAATCAAGTATAAAAAATACATAAAATATGTACATAACACTCCAAATCAAAGCAAATAAAATGGTAAAATCTTAAGTCCTATGGCATGCA
>JAULJZ010070693.1:0-13092 GCA_032270985.1 Heliamphora pulchella | reverse complement strand
TTAGTGCCCTCGGGCTGTGGTCCCGTAAACTAAGTGGTTGTGTGGGTGCTTAGTGCCCTCGGGTGTGACCCCGTAAAATAAGTCGGTTGCCTCCGTTAATGACATTATTGTTGTAACTTCATATAGAACTTGTCATTACTAAACCTACGGGTCGAGGGTAATGGACGAGAGTCTATAGTTGTTACTTTTGTCAGTGTGTTAGAGTCGGTACATAGGACTACATTTATATATTTCTCCTCGGTTGAGTGGCCTGAGTGGAGGTTACTGTTTTATTTACAACTTTCCCTTAACTGTGGCATGATATCTGTTAGGATGATATGCATGGTTTGAAAGATGAAAAATGTGGGGTTTTATGAGGTAAAACCTTTTTGAGACTTGTGTTAGTCTGATGGGAAAACTTGTGATTTTGGAAGGAAAATCATTTTGGCTCCTGTGGTTGAGCCTGTGTGTATAATTGGATAGCCTGCTTTACTACTTTATTGTCTATGTTCTATTGGGTTTTGGCTCACGGTGTGGGATTTTACTGTAAGACCATTTTAGGTGAGCATGATGAGCTGACCTAGTTGCAGAGGTGATAGAAGACTTGCTGTAGTTTTCCCGTTTTGTACATGTACTTTCACATATGTTGCCTGTTTCAGAATGCTGGTTTTGTACGCCTTGAGGCGATATACTTATTCATGTATGAGATGCATGTTTTCAGTTTATGAGAGTGAGCTGTGGGGATCTTTTATCCAAATGTTATACATTTTCATTATCAACTGTGAAAATCTATTCTTTCTAAAATGGGTGTTTTGGTGGGCTTTCGCGTGACTCGGATGTTTTGGGCGTGACAACTTGGTATCAGAGCTCTAAGTTCAAATATGTATGATCCATGGGAAAGAGGGTACATCACCTTTTGAGGATGTATGTGTGCTTGATTGCATGTGTTATAGCGTTTTCCTAACATATCATGATTGCTTGTGATGTATACGTAGGTATGGAGGTTGGGCCTTAGGATTGATTAGTCTTGCTTTCGAGCGTTTGGATTAACATACTTGGGAGCCATATTAGAGATGCGTTTCGCGGACGTGATTTCTAGCAAGGAATCATAGTAGGTTATTTAGAGTGACGAGTCATTCTTATTGGTTATCCTCGGTACATGAGATTTGTGATGACATGATCTATGTGGCTATACGTTAGCATGTTTATCTTTTTTTTACGTTGGCAATAATATGTTGTATGGATTCTTATCATGTTATGTTGCTTTCGTATAGAGTTATGTCCACGCGGGGAGGACGAGGCTGAGATCAAGGCCGTGGCCGTGGTTCTGGCTGAAGGGACGTTCCAGTCCCAGATGTTGGGGATGCTAATGCACCCCAAGGACCTGCTGCTGAGGGAGATCTGTTGCGTGAGATGGTCGGTTCCATTCCGCAACTAGCTGAGGCCTCTAGGGGAGAGAGACCATAACTGAGCCGAGGGCGACGGTTGTGATGCATGATTTTTGCCGTCTTGACCCTCCTATCTTTTCTGAGGATCCCAATCCCACGGTTTCCACTAAGTGGCTGGAGCTGGTCATCAGGATCCTTGATTCGCTTCAGATTGAGGAAGATGATCTGAGGGTTATATGTGCCGCCTTCCAGCTGAGAGGGAGTGCTAACATGTGGTGAAAATTCGCCAAGACCACAGTGGTAGGCACCTGGGATGCATTCACGAAGGTATTTCAGGAGAAATACATTCCAGCGACTCTAAGGGATTGCTACAGAGAGGACTTCCTGTTTTTGACGCAGGGGACGATGACAGTGCTTGAGTACGAGGCTGAGTTCACTAGCCTTTCTAGGTTTGCACAGGAGATCGTACCTATTAACGAGTTTCATGCGAAACGGTTCTAGAGGGGTTTGAGACTCGCTATCTGAGACAGAGTGGCAGCGTTCAGGATGTAGGTCTTTACAGAGCCGGTGGAGACTGCTATGAAAGTGGAGGATACGCTGAACGAAATGCGCAATGACAGGGACAGCAGGGGTCAGTCAGATGGGGGACGTACACAGTTCCAGGGATGCAGGGACAAGCGTCGACAGATATCTGGTCCGATTTCTCATCCAGTGGGGTCATATCCAACAGTCTTCTACATCCGCGCCACCCGTAGCTTCAACAGGAAGATCGGATCAAAGAGTGCTTGTTTGTTATAGATGTCAACGACTAGGGCATCGTGCGGCAGAGTGCCGGAGTGCAGCGCCCATACAGGCACAGTCGCAGTCGCAGGCTCAGGGGAGAGGGCCAGTGGTATGTTTTGAGTGCGGCCAGTCTGGGCACATCCATAGGGACTGCCCCAGAGGAGGGAGTGTGCAAAGTACAGCAGGCGCACCAGCTATTCCATCAGGCCAGGGCAGACATATGTATTCACAGCCTAGAGCTCAGATGTTGAGTTTTGCTGAGGGAGGGGCTTCAGTGCAGTCAGGTTGACAATCGGTAGTTCAGAGCCGTAGCGGACCTGCCAGAGCTTATGTTCTTGCTGATCCTAGTTCGTCCAGAGCACCGGTCGTGCCCGATGCTGCTGCTACCACCTCCATGATCAGAGGTACCTTTTTAGTCTACAGATAATGGGCCAGAGTTCTTATCGATACCGGAGCATCACATTTATTTATATCATCTACTTTTGCATCTTCTTTGGGGTTGCAAATGGATTGGTTGGGTAGTACTATGTGCGTGGAGACCCCTGTGAGTGGGGATGTGACGTTTGAGTCTCGTTTGTAGATTCTGCGTGTTGGAGGTCGCCGGTCATTGTTTAGAGTTCGACCTTGTTATCCTAGATATGACCGCGTTTGATGTCATCCTAGGGATGGACTGGTTGACCACCTATCATGCCTTCATCGATTGCAATCGACGAAGGGTAACAATTTGTACACCGACGGGAGATTGCTTTTGTTTTGTGGGAGACCGGGATGAGGGTTTGAGGTCTATGCCAGGTGTTGTGCGGAACCAGGGCAACCTGGGTTCCCTTTTTGTAGCCCTTATGTTGGATGAGGTAGTTGGGGTTCGAGGAGAGTTACCTCCGGTGGTGTGCGACTATTCTGATGTCTTTCCTGCTGATCTGTTTGAGTTACCACCGAACCGTGAGATTGAATTCTCTATTAACCAAGTTCTTGGAGCTGCTCCCATATCTATACCGTCCTATCGTTTTGCACCTGCTCAGTTACGTGAACTCAAGGTAAAGTTGCAAAAATTGCTAGACAGGGGGTTTATACGCCCTAGTATTTCTCCGTGGGGAGGTCCTGCTCTTTTTATGAAGAAGAAGGATGGATCATTGCGTTTGTGTATCGACTACAGGAAGCTAAATCAGGTGATAGTGAAGAACAGGTACTCGATGCCGAGGATAGATGATTTGTTCAACCAGCTGAAGGGTTCGAGCTGCTTTTCAATGATAGACTTGAGATCGGGATATCACCAGTTGAGGATCAGGGATGTGGACATAGCGAAGACCGCCTTCCGGACTCGCTATGGTCTCTATGAGTTTCTGGTTATGCCGTTCGGTCTAACAAATGCACCTACTACGTTCATGGGTTTGATGAACCGGATCTTCCATCCTTGCCTGGACAGTTTTGTGGTGGTGTTTGTGGATGATATTCTGATATATTCACCTACTAGAGAGGCACACGAGGATCACCTGCGAATCGTACTATAGTCTTTGAGAGAGCACCGCTTGTATGTGAAGTACGAGAAGTGCGAATTCTGGATGCATGAGGTGAGATTTTTGGGACACGTAGTGTCGACAGACGGGGTAGCTGTGGTTCCATCAAAGACAGATGCTATGACCGGTTGGGAGTGACTGATGAGTGTCTTTGAGATACGTAGTTTTCTGGGTCTAGCCGGCTACTACCGATGATTCGTGAAGGACTTTGCTAGACTCGCTGCAGCGATGACGCGCCTTACGCGGAAGGGAGCTGTCTTTGTTTGGAGTGAGTCTTGTCAGTCAGCCTTCCAAAAGCTGAAGACGAGGTTGACTTGTTTTCCAGTGTTGATCATTCCAGAGCGAGGCTTGGGGTATACGGTGTACTGTGATGTATCACATGACGGTCTCGGATGTGTTCTGATGCAGGTGGGTAAGGTTGTAGCCTACGGTTCTCGGCAGTTGAAGACGCATGAGCGGAACTACCCGACACCCGACTTGGAGTTGGCAGTCGTCGTCTTCGCTTTGAAGATGTGGCATCACTATTTGTATGGTGAGCATTTCGATGTTTTCTCTGATCACAAGAGCTTAAAATATTTGTTTTCGCAGAAGGACCTGAACTTGCGCCAACGGCGGTGGATGGAGATGTTGGAGGATTATGATTTTGATTTGCAGTATCATCCCGGGAAGGCCAATGTGGTGGCAGATGCGCTCAGTAGGAGGTCTCATGGATCGCTAGCTTCTGTGGCTGTACGTGAGTGGGGCATGCTTGCAGATGTTGAAGAGTTTGATTTGTGTCTCGAGGAGACAGTGACGGGTGCCACCTTATTTTCTGTAGTTACTCGACCAGCGTGGATAGAACGTGTACTAGAGTTCCAAAAGACGGATCAGGAGGCTCAGATGATACGAGACCGCGTTGCTAGTGGCGAGGATACATCAGGATGGATTGTGGGTTCTTATACGAGTCTAAGGTGGGCAGGCAGGTTGTTTGTGCCAGAGTCACGCCGAGCTGATCTATTACGTGAGTGTCATCATTCTCGTCTTGTCGTGCTTCCTGGAGGCACGAAGATGTACCATGACTTACACCGACAGTTTTATTGGACAAGGATGAAGAGAGACGTGATCCAGTTTGTTTTTTGATGCCTCACCTGTCAGCAAGTAAAGGCAGAGTAACAGAGACTGGTAGGATTGCTACAGTCGTTGCCTATATCAGAGTGAAATTGGGAGCACGTCACGATGGACTTTGTGTCAAGACTTCCTCGGTCACCTAGGGGACACGACGCCGTATGGGTTGTGGTTGATAGGTTGACGAAATTTGTAAACTTTCTTCCCATTGGAGTGAGGGATTCGGTGGAATGACTGAGTAGCTTGTACGTAGGGGAGGTAGTCAGATTGCACAGAGTGCCAGTATCTATTATTTTTGACCGAGACCCGCGCTTCACTTCACACTTTTGGCAGAGTCTTCAGAAGGCCTTGGGGATGAACTTGATGTTCAGTACTGCTTTTCACCCCCAGATAGATGGCCAGTTAGAGAGGACTATACAGATTCTGGAGGATATTCTGAGGTTTTGTGTCCTTGATTTTAGAGGTTCGTGGGAGGATCATCTACCTTTAGCAGATTTTACATACAACAACAGCAATCAGTCCAGTATTGGGAAGGCACCGTATGAGGCTTTGTCTGGTAGACCGTGTAGATCGCCCGTGTGTTGGACAGATGTGGGGGAGACCACAGTCTTGGGACCTGACATGGTGCAAGAGACTACAGAGAAGGTTGCTGTGATTCGCAAGCGCCTACTGACAGCACAGAGTCGCCAGAAGAGTTTTGCAGATCGGAGGAGGCGACCTTTGGAGTTTATAGTGGGAGATCTTGTATTTCTAAAGGTCTAGCCACGTAGAGGTTTGATGAGATTTGGTCGTAGTGGGAAGCTATCACTGCGTTTCATTGGACCATTTGAGATTCTTGATAGGGTTAGAGAGGTTGCTTACCGTTTGGCATTGCCACCTCAGTTAGCATCTGTTCATAACGTGTTCCACGTTTCTATGCTTCGGAGGTATGAGCCTGATCCTTCACATATGTTAGATTGGACTGAGCTGCGGGTTGATGAGGATGCCACTTATGAGGAGCGTTCAGTGAGAATTCTTGATAGGAAGGAGCGGGTATTGCGGGGCAGAACCATTGAGGATGTTAAGGTCTTATAGCACAATCACAGGGCTGAGGAAGCTACATGGGAGCTGGAGTCTGAGATGCGTACCAAATATCCAGACTTATTTACATCGTGACCTTGTTGTGAATTTCGGGGGCAAAATTCCTTAAGGGGGGAGAGTTGTGAGACCCTGACCCTCTGTATTTTATGTTGTAAATATATATGGCATGTTTATTCCAGTATATGAAAGCATCGATGCATGGTTTATGCTTTAAAGTTGTTGAAAAGCATGTGTAAATGTGTTTTATGCTTTCCCAGACCTTGGTTAGGTGGGTTGGGTTGGTTTTTGAGCCTTGAAACCATAACAGAAATTAGTAGGCTTCTGCTCGAGGGTTCTGTCGACTGAGGGGGTCAGTTCGGTCGACTGAACTAAGGCGGTGTACATTTTTCTAGGAGCTTTAGTCGACTGAAGTGCTCTCTTCAGTCGGCTAAATAGTCTTTTTGACGCGCTTATAAGAGGTTCCAGGGGCTGGAGTGGTTGGAAAGGGCTTTCTTAAGACCTAAGTTTCCATTTTCTCCTCCTTCTCTCTAGCTTTGGGGACCCGGGGCTTGGTTTGTTGTTGATTCCTTTGTGGATCCTTGCTATCAGAGCCGAGGGCTTCGCATCCATCTGGTCGGATTCTCGTTTTGACGCCGTTCAGTTTTGAGACGTCGAGTTCTTGACTCTCCGGGTAGGATTCTAGACCCTACTGCTGTATAAGGGCTTTATGTGTAATTATACGTGTTTTCACCGGGTAAAAAATACATCAAATGTGATTTTCTTGTGTAACCGTGGTTTTTAGGTAAAAGTGGGGTTTTTACACCTTTTCTCGGTTGTATGCATGTTTCGGGTACGTGGTATCCATGGTTTTTAAAAGGAGATTTGAAAACGGTGATTTATTGAAATCGGATAAAAAATGTCTTTTTGGAGGTTTGGAGCTAACCCGCGGGGTTGAGTCTCACCTTTTAAACGTTTTGTTGGAAATGGTTTTAGAACTCCATTTTGATGGATTGGATCTCCTTTTATACATGTGTTGTATAAATCATTTTACGGGTTTTCGTAGTTGAGCTACGGTGGATTTTTAAATGTTCTCCATAGATGTACCATGACAGTGCGTGTGTTGAGTTGGGCTTCCATTGCTCCTCGGTGTAAGTTCGGAAACGTGCGCAGAGTAGGTCCCTACGTGCCTTCGGGTTAATCCCCGTAAATGAGGTTGGTGGGTGTTTAGTGCCCTCGGGCTGTGGTCCCATAAACTAAGTGGTTATGTGGGTGCTTAGTACCCTCGGGTGTGACCCCGTAAACTAAGTCGGTTGCCTCCTTTAATGGCGTTATTGTTTGTAACTCCGTATAGAACTTGTCACTACTAAACCTACGGGTCGAGGGTAATGGACGAGAGTTTATAGTTGTTACCTTTGTCGGTGTGGCAGAGTCGGTACATAGGACTATATTTATATCTTTCTCCTCGGCTGAGTGGCCTGAGTGGAGCTTGCTGTTTTATTTACAGCTTTCCCTTAACTGCGGCATGATATCTGTTAGGATGATATGCATAGTTTGAATGATGAGAAATGTGGGATTTTATGAGGTAAAACCTTTTTGAGACTCGTGTTAGTCTGATGGGAAAACTTGTGGTTTTGGAAGGAAAATCGTTTTGGCTCTTGTGGTTGAGCCCGTGTGTGTATAATTGCATAGCCTGCTTTACTGTTTTATTGTCTATGTTCTATTGGGCTTCGGCTTACGGTGTGGGATTTTTCTATAAAACCTTTTCAGGTGAGCATGATGAGTTGACCTAGTTGCAGAGGTGATGGAAGACTTGCTATAGTTTTTTCGTTTTGTACATGTACTTTCACATGTGTTGCCTATTTCAGAAGGCTGGTTTTGTACGCCTTGAGGCGATATACTTATTCATGTATGAGATGCATGTTTTTAGTTTATGAGAGTGAACTATGGGGTTCTTTTATCCAAATGTTGTACATTTTCATTATCAACTGTGAAAACCTATTTTTCCTAAAATGGGTGTTTTGGTGGGTTTTCGCGTGACCCGGATGTTTGGGGCGTGACAACTTGGTATCAGAGCTCTGGGTTCGAATACGTATGAGACATGGGAAAGAGGGTACATCACCTTGTGAGTATGTATGTGTGCTTGATTGCATGTGTTATAGCATTTTCCTAACATATCATGATAGCTTGTGGTGTATACGTGGATATGGAGGTTAGGCCTTAGGATTGATTAGTCTTGCCTTCGGGCATTTGGATTAACATACTTGGGAGCCACGTTAGAGATGTGTTTCACGGACGTGATTTCTAGCAAGGAATCTGAGTAGGTTGTTCAGAGTGACGAGTCTTTCTTGTTGGTTCTCCTCGATATGTGAGATATGTGATGACATGATCTACGCGGTTATATGTTAGCATGTTTATCTATTTTTTATGTTGGCAATAACATGTTGTATGGATTCTTATCCTGTTATGTTGCTTTCGTATAGAGTTATGTCCACACGGGGAGGACGAGGTCGAGGCCGTGGCCGTGGTTCTGGCCAAAGGGACGTTCCAGTCCTAGATGTTGGGGATGCTAATGCACCCCAAGGACCTGTTGCTATCTGTTGCGTGAGATGGTCGGCTCCATTCGAAAACTAGCTGAGGCCTCTGGGGGAGAGAGACCATACCTGAGCCGAGGGCGACGATTGCGATGCGTGAGTTTTGCTGTTTGGACCCTCCTACCTTTTCTGGGGATCCCAACCTCAAGGTTGCCACTGAGTGGCTAGAGCTGGTCACCAGGATCCTTGATTCGCTTCAGATTGAGGAAGATGATCTGAGGGTTATATGTGCCGCCTTGCAACTAAGAGGGAGTGCTCGCACGTGGTGGATGTTCGCCAAGACCACAGTGGTAGGCACCTGGGATGCATTCACGAAGGTATTTCGGGAGAAATACTTTCCAGCGACTCTGAGGGATCGCTACAGAGACGACTTCCTGTTTCTGGCGCAGGGGACGATGACAGTGCTTGAGTACGAGGCTGAGTTCACTAGCCTATCTAGGTTTGCACAGGAGATCGTACCTACTGACGAGTTTCGTGCAAAATAGTTTAAGAGGGGTTTGAGGCCCGCTATCCGAGACAAAGTGGCAGCGTTCAGGATGCAGGTCTTTACAGAGCTGGAGGAGACTGCTATGAAAGTAGAGGATAGGCTGAATGAGACGCACAGAGACAAGGATAGCAGGGGTCAGTCAGATGGGGGATGTACACAGTTCCAGGGACGCTGGGATAAGCGTCGACGGATATTTGGTCCAAGTTCTCATCCAGTGGGGTCGTATCTGCCACAGTCTTCTACATCCGCGCCACCCGTAGCTTCAACAGGAAGGTTGGATCAGAGAGTGCTTGTTTGTTATAGATGTCAACGGCCAGGGCATCGTGCGGCAGAGTGCCAGAGTGCAGCGCCTGTACAGGCACAAACGCAGTCGCAGGCTCAGGGGAGAGGGCCAATGGTATGTTTTGAGTGCAGCCAATCTGGGCACATCCGGAGGGACTGCCCCGGAGGAAGGAGTGTGCAGAGTGCAGCAAGCACACCAGCTGTTCCACCAGGCCAGGGCAGACAGATGTATTCACAACCTAGAGCTCAGACGTCCCGTTTTGCTGAGGGAGGAGCTTTAGTGCAGTCAGGTAGACAGTCGGCAGTTCAGTGCCGTAGCGGACTGGTCAGAGCTTATGTTCTTACAGATCCTAGTTCGTCTAGAGCACCGGTCATACCCGATGCTGCTACTATCACCTCCATGATCAGAGGTACCTTTTTAGTCTACAGATCATGGGCTAGTGTTCTTATCGATACCGGAGCATCACATTCATTTATATCATCTGCTTTTGCATCTACTATGGGGTTGCAAATGGATTGGTTGGGTAGTACTATGTGCGTGGAGACCCCTGTGAGTGGGGATGTGACGTTAAGTCTTGTTTGTAGATCCTACGTGTTGGAGGTCGCCGGTCGTTATTTTATAGTTCGACCTTGTTATCCTAGACATGACCGCGTTTGATGTCATCCTAGGGATGGACTGGTTGACCATCTATCGTGCCTTCATCGATTGCGATCGACGGAGGGTAACAATTTGTACACTGACGGGAGATTGCTTTTGTTTTGTGGGAGACCGGGATGAGGGTTTGAGGTCTATGCCAGGTGTTGTGCGGAACCCGGGCAACCTGGGTTCCCTTTTTGCAGCTCTTATGTTGGATGATGTAGTTGGGGTTCGAGGAGAGTTACCTCCGGCGGTGTGCGACTATTCTAATGTCTTTCCTGCTGATCTATTTGAGTTACCACCGAACCGTGAGATAGAATTCTCTATTGATCTAGTTCCCGGAGCTACTCCCATTCCTATGCCGTCCTATCATTTTGCACCTACAGAGTTACGTGAACTCAAGGTACAGTTGTATAGGAGTTGGTAGACAGGGGGTTTATACGCCCAAGTACTTCTCCGTGGGGAGCTCCTGCTCTTTTTAGGAAGAAGAAGGATGGATCGTTGCATTTGTGTGTCGACTACAGGAAGCTAAATCAGGTGACAGTGAAGAACAGGTACTCGATGCCGAGGATAGATGATTTGTTCGACCAGCTGAAGGGTTCGAGCTGGTTTTCAAAGATATACCTGACATCGGGATATCACCAGTTGAGGATCCGGGACGAGGACATAGCGAAGACCGCCTTCCGGACTCGCAATGGTCACTACTAGTTTCTGGTTATGCCGTTCGGTCTGACGAATGCACCTGCTATGGTCATGGGTTTGATGAACCGGATCTTCCATCCTTACCTGGATAGTTTTGTGGTGGTGTTTGTGGTTGATATTCTGATATATTCACCTACTAGAGAGGCACATGAGGATCACCTGTGGATCGTACTACAGTCTTTGAGAGAGCATCGCTTGTACACGAAGTACGAGAAATGCGAATTCTGGATGCCTGAGGTGAGATTTTTGGGACACGTAGTGTCAACAGACGGGGTAGCTGTGGATCCATCAAAGACAGATGCTGTGATCAGTTGGAAGTGACCGAAGAGTGTCTTTGAGATACGTAGTTTTCTGGGTCTAGCCGGCTACTACCGACGGTTCGTGGAGGACTTTGCTAGGCTCGCTGCACCGATGACGCGTCTGATGCGGAAGGGAGTTGTCTTTGTTTGGAGTGAGTCTTGTGAGTCAGCCTTCCAGGAGCTGAAGACGAGGTTGACTTGTTTGCCAGTGTTGATCATTCCAGAGCGAGGCTTGGGGTATACGGTGTACTGTGATGCATAACATGATGGTCTCGGATGTGTTCTGATGCAGGAGGATAAGGTTGTAGCCTACGGTTCCCAGAAGTTGAAGACGCGCGAGCGGAACTACCCGACACACGACTTGGAGCTGGCAGCCACAGTTTTCGCTTTGAAGACGTGGCATCACTATTTGTATGGTGAGTATTTCGAAGTTTTCTCTGATCACAAGAGCTTATAATACTTGTTTTCGCAGAAGGACCTAAACTTGCGCCAATGGCAGTGGATGGAGAAGTTGGAGGATTATGATTTTGATTTGCAGTTTCATCCAGGGAAGGCCAATGCGGTAGCAGACGCGCTCAGTAGGAGGTCTCATGGATCGTTAGCTTCTGTGGCTATACGTGAGTGGGGCATGCTTGCAGATGTTGGAGAGTTTGATTTGTGTCTCGAGGAGACAATGACGGGTGCCACCTTATTTTCTGTAGTTACTCGACCAGCGTTGATAGCACGCGTACTAGAGTTCCAGCAGACAAATCAGGAGGCTCAGATGATACGAGACCACGTTGCTAGTGGCGAGGATACATCAGGATGGATTGTGGGTTCTGATATGAGTCTAAGATTGGCAGGCAGGTTGTTTGTTCCAGAGTCATGCCGAGCTGATCTATTATGTGAGTGTCATCATTCTCGTCTTGTCGTGCATCCTGGAGGCACGAAGATGTACCATGACTTACGCCGTTAATTTTATTGGACAGGGATGAAGAGAGACGTGATCCAGTTTGTTTCTCGATGCCTCACCTGTCAGCAGGTAAAGGCAGAGTATCAGAGATCGGCAGGATTGCTACAGTCGTTGCCTATATCAGAGTGGAAGTGGGAGCACGTCACGATGGACTTTGTGTCAGGACTTCCTCAGTCACCTAGGGGACACGACGCCGTATGGGTTGTGGTTGATAGGTTGACAAAGTCTGCACACTTTCTTTCCATCCGAGTGAGGGATTCTGGGGAACGACTGAGTAGCTTGTACGTCAGGGAGGTTGTCAGATTGCTTGGA
Source organism: Heliamphora pulchella (assembly GCA_032270985.1). Taxonomy (NCBI): domain Eukaryota; kingdom Viridiplantae; phylum Streptophyta; class Magnoliopsida; order Ericales; family Sarraceniaceae; genus Heliamphora; species Heliamphora pulchella. The sequence goes on along the minus strand of JAULJZ010070693.1, from coordinate 1,003 downwards.
GTGCTAGTATCTAGTGTTTCAGACCGAGACTCGCGCTTCACTACGCGCTTTTGGCAGAGTCTTCAGAAGGCCTTGGGGATGAACTTGATGTTTAGTACAACTTTTCACCCCTAGACGAAAGGCAAGTCAGAGAGGACTATACAGATTCTGGAGGATATGCTGAGGTCTTGTGTCCTTGATTTTAGAGGTTCGTGGGAGGATCATCTACCTTTAGCAGAGTTTGCATACAACAACAGTTATCAGTCTAGTATTGGGATGGCACCGTATGAGACTTTATCTGGTAGACCGTGTAGATCGCCCGTGTGTTGGACAGATGTGGGGGAGACCACATTCTTGGGACCCGACATGTTGCGAGAGACGACAGAGAAGGTTGCTGTGATTCGCCAGTGCCTACTGACAGTACAAAGCTGCCCGAAGAGTTATACAGATCGGAGGAGGCGACCTTTGGAGTATGTAGTGGGAGATCATGTATTTCTGAAGGTCTCACCACGTAGGGGTTTGATGAGATTTAGTCGTAGCGAGAAGCTATCACTGCATTTCATTGGACCTTTTGAGATTCTTGATAAGGTTGGAGAGGTTGCTTACCGTTTGGCGTTGCCACCTTAGTTAGCATCTGTGCATAACGTGTTCCACGTTTCTATGCTTCGGAGATATGAGCCTAATCCTTCACATGTGTTAGATTGGGCTGAGCTGCGGGTTGATGAGGATGCCACTTATGAGGAGCGTCCAGTGAGAATTCTTGATAGGAAGGAGCGGGTATTGCGGGGCAGAACCATTGAGTATGTTAAGGTCTTATGGCGTCATCACAGGGATGAGGAAGCAACATGGCAGCTAGAGTCTGAGATGCGTACTAAATATCCAGACCTGTTTACCTCGTGACCTTGTTGCGAATTTCGGGGGCAAAATTCCTTAAGGGGGGAGAGCTGTGAGACCCTGACTCTTTGTATTTTGTGTTATATATATATATATATATATATATATATATATATATGGCATGTTTATT
>JAULJZ010070682.1:0-13092 GCA_032270985.1 Heliamphora pulchella | reverse complement strand
ATCCTGGTAAATCATCTGGAAAAACGTCTAGAAACTCACAAATAACTGGTACCTCGAAAAGCTTTTTTTTTTTTCATCTCTACGTCCATCACATGTGCCAAAAACCCCTAGCAATCCCTCTTCAACATCTTTGAAGCCTTGATGGCCGATACGATACAGATAGGTGTTCTACTCTTGTCCCCTTAGAAAATGAATTCCTCCTCCCTGGGTATCCTAAAGATTACTCTTTTCCTAAAACAGTTTAGCGACGCATGGTAAGATGACAACCAGTCCATCCCAAGAATCAAAACAAACTTAGACATAACCAAAGGCATCAAATTTACCAACATCTTCCTATCTTCTATCCTCAACATACAATCTTTACACACACTTTTAATTACCACTCTAGCTTTACGACCATCAAGACTAATATCGCCACTTGAACCTAATGCGTCACTAGGGCTAAACATACTGGGACGCCTCGTTCTCCGGGCACGTCGGGACATATGTAACTATAAATAAGGAATATATTCTAACCGAACATTCATAGATACATAAGATAGTTACTACATCCTTAACGGTTCAGAGTTTGTTCAAAATACTTAATAATTATAGTCATCTAGAAAAATTCAACAAAAGTTAGAATATGCTCATGGAAAACTAAATAAAAGACTCAAAAAGTAAACGTCCTACGTTTTCAAGCTGCATTGCTAGGATCAATCGGTTCCTGCCACTCTCCCCCTTCTTCGTTGTCTTCTACCTCAATGAACACGCCTTCTTCAAAAGGTTCTTCTTCTTCACCTGTGGCACAAATGCCATGAGTCGGAGCCCAGAAGAAAATTTCCTAAACCATATAACAACTCCCAACAAAATATCCTACAATATAACTCGTATAATACCCAATACAAATTTTAGGGCAAAGAAATAGACAATTTATCTTTTTCAATAGGATAAGCACATATAAGAACAGTTGTTCAGGTGTGTGATGCAGATAAATGCAATGCAATTTTCCTAACCCAAGTACTTGTAGGACAATATCATGAATTCCATGTTGGGAATTACAGAATAGACTTGATGGAACTTGATCACCGAACTATCCTCGCCTCGTTGCGAATAGTAAATGCATTGTCGAGCTTTATGCCACAGCTGTTTTACTCAATGGCAGCGGCGTGGGGACCGACCTTTATCCAATTTATCCATCCTTATTCCAGGTCGACCAATCCCACCTTAAGGACCAGGATATTCATTAGGTGTCAACCCAAAATCTAATTAAAGCTAGTGACGAACCTATGGGGCCTAAACCTCCTTTTAAAAATAAATAATCTCCCATTTCATTTTAAATATGGCAACCAGGGACATCCTAGATCCACAACCACTGAATAAATGATTTCTATGTCACCCAACCCAATTTGAAAGATACGAAGGGACTCCAATAATCTAAGATGTAATATATGAATGCTCATGGTGTGCAATATACTTTTCGTATGCAATTAATCATTGCATGGCGTATAAATATGATAGGGCACATAGTATAACTTGCTAAAGCATCAAGTACAAGCATGCGAAGCATAACCACAATTTAAGCGACATAGAATCGAACCATCGGCATGAGTTCATTACACCAAAAGTATCATTTTTATACACTAATTACTCGCAAAGTTCATATAAGGTTCACATACTTAAGTCTCATAAGAAACACACCATTCGAACACTTGGCCAATTTTAAGTACAAGTTTAATTGCTAGTTTAATTTCTAAAATTTGAACATAAATTAGATAAAAATATTTTTTACAACTTTCATATTTCGTACTAAGGTCAGTTCCTAAGGTAAAAAAGTCACTTATTTTATTTTCGTAAAAATCGTTCAGCATTTTACAGAGAAAAATACAGAAATTGGGCCTCTGTTGGCTTCTATTTTGGGGCATCAATTCAAGGACTATATGTCTGATTTTTGGTACGGTTTTAGTTTAAGGTGTCCCCTACAAGTTTTATATTTTGTTCTAGGGCAAGTTGTTTGGAAAAAGTTTGAGAATTTGGCCAATTTATAAAAAGGGTTCAGTCAGCCTAAAAAGGGTTTGCAGAATGTGTTTTTAATAGAGAGTGCTTAAAACCCTTTGGGTATCATATGAGGGTATTTTAGGCTTATTGTTTCTCAATATTTAGTTTAATATGTTATCTACAATGTTCATATTTACCACTTTTGGATTTGGCTTCTAAAAAGTTGGGTTTTGGGTCTCACAAAAATGTATGACAGAGAAGTCTATCAGTCACTGAACCTTAACAGTGACTTTACAAGGTATTTTGACCCATCAAGACTTCATAATTTTGGCTCATTTTTGGTGGATAAGAATATAAATATGTTCTCTACAAGTTTTATGTTTTGACCCAAGCTCAGTTCTCATTCTAACTTAAGGTGTGTAGGTGAGCAACTCAGAGTGGTCAAGATCTGATACTCTTTGGAAAAAATGACATATCTGGAGTTCTACTCAACGAAATCACTTCAAACTAATTTTGTATGAAAGAGAACTCAAATATCTAGGTCTGGAAATAAACATTACATTATGTTCATTTTTCTACATTTAGTTATGATGTTTTAAAGTTTGTGGCCGAAAGTAGGTAAGCCCAAAAATTAGGTTATCTAGGGTTCTAGTTGGTTAGCTCATGCGGTGTCCATTTTTGTTGTGGTTTCTTTGCATGCATGTTATAAACCCACATAAACCAAAACTCTAGAACTTGTTTAGGTCATAAAATTCAAAAATATACATATGCAAACACATGCGAAACTTATTCATACATAAACAGCTCATAAACTACTCGTACGACGCCTTTTTGAGTTATTCTTTGTTTTGTTTTCTTAGGGTTGATTATAGAGATGGATTGGAGGTTATCTTATGAGAGAATATCAAAGGGTTTTAGAGATTTTACTTACCTCTTTTGATGCTACAAAGATTGAAGGAGAATAGGTCTTGACTTTAGTGCTTTCTTCCTTGATTATTCCTAGTTTCTCCTTCCCTTTTCCTTCTTCTCTCCTTCTTTCTCAAGAACACATAGAGAAATTTGGGACCTCTCTCTCACACTCTCTTGTGGCCAAAATACATGTAGATAATGGGGGGGGGGGGGGCGATTTATGCCTAGTTTTTATAGAAAAAAAAATATAATGGAGGATAATAATTGCAACGAAACTTTAAATTAAATTTTCTTCAATTTTATTGGTTGCATGGTAGATGGGAGTGGCTTGAGAGATATATTTTTAGACTTTGGGCAGGTAAATTTTGGCCAGGCCTGTTTGGGAGAATAAAAAGCTAATTTTTGTATTTTATTCGGATTTTAAATTAAGTTTTGGTACCATTTTGTGGAAGAATATGCATAAAATATTAATTTTATGTATTTTTTTGGTATCTAAACCTACTAAAACCTATTATATTAATGTATTTATAATTAATTTAGTCTTTCCATGATTTATCATAATTTTGATAGCAATTAATTAAATAAGTGTAGATTTTTAAGCTAAATTAAGCTAGTTTGACTAGAATTGCCTTTTTGACTTATTTATTGTGTAGAGATTTTAAATAATTATTTGTTTACATTTGTTGACCTATACTATCATGTTATTATATATATTATTTGTATAAAAAGTATTGGGTCAAAATAATGCTTAATTTATACATTTTTCTTCTCATTTTTAAGCCTAAAAAGGCAAAAAGTAGCATTTTAGGCACATTCTCCTAGGTGGCCAGCCATGCAAGGGAAATTTGATCATTTTTATTGTTATTTTATATTTTATTAATTAATTATATATAAACATATGATTTTGGGTGTTCATGTGTTAAATTTTAGATTTTTACGACTTTTGCTGTATTATGGGCAAAATGGTCATTTTTCCTTAATTATGAAAATTTTTAATTTTTAATTTAATATTTTATGTTATTTACTTAATTTAAGCTGTTTTGAGACATTTTTTTAGTGTTAGGGCTTTGTCTCTGAGTATTTGGTCGCTAATACTAGGGTTTGAGCTGAGTTATTACACATACCACATAAACTAAATGCTCCACAGGTATATGCTTTCCCATACGAACCCAATCACAACTCTTGTCATAACACAATATACATTCGTATCTTTCATTCCAATACGTACTCCTCACCCAACAATCCTTTAACCGAACAGTACTAACTCCTGATTCAAAAATCTCTTACCATCATTACCTAATCCCTTCACTCATTCTCTGCAACACAACTAAACCAAAAACCACTTTCGCATTTTAACTATTTCATCTTACCTGCATTTTACCAAGGCACTTGATTCACTCAAGGCCAATTACAAAAAATCATACCCATTAATTCGTATAGTGTCAATTACGCTTCCACTATTCTCATCCAAACACTTATTCCTTCTACGTACTCGCACTAAGTTGCTACGAAACTCTACTAAAAACAATAGAATTATATTACCACTCAACTTCTCATACATAGAGTCCACACATTCCTATGAGAAAAATTCATTCTCTATACAAGCAACATTTATACACCAATCTAAACAAGCTTGCCTTAACAGTCACATCACAAAAAGTTTTCGAAAGTAACTTCCTAACGACTCACACCGATACTACAACAGAAATCGAATACTAACCCCATAAGAGTTACATAGTCTAGACGTCAAACGAATATAAATCGATACTTAAGAACCTACTACATGAACAACTCGGTCTGTTTAAAATGCGCACTCCACCCCTCAACCACTTTTCAATGTCAACGGGACTAACTGTTTCCACGAACTCCTTGGTACCCAAATCCTTGAATTGTTTAACTAAAGAGTTACCGGTCCTTCTGGCCCGCATTGCAATTCATCTTGCGCTATGTTCAAAAGGTTTTCGAAAGTAACTTCCTAACGACTCACACAGATACCACAACAGAAATTGAATACCAATCCCATAAGAGTAACATAGTCTAGACGTCAAACGAATATAAATCGATACTTAAGAACCTACTACATGAACAACTCGGTCTGTCTAAAATGTGCACTCCACCCCTCAACCACTTTTCAATGTCAGCGGAACTAACTGTTTCCACAAACTCCTTGGTACCCAAATCCTTGAATTGTTTAACTAAAGAGTTACTGGTCCTTCTGGCCCATATTGCAATTCATATTGCGCTATGTTCACCTATCTTACATAGTTATTCATCTCAAGAACTGTCATCCTTGTTCTAATTAGAAAATTTAGTCCCCTCTTAAATCTTCTACACCTTGTCTCCTTTATTAGGTATAAGCTGGGTGGCATATCGTGACAACTCTGTAAACTTCATCTCATATTTTGCCACAGTCATCCTTCATTGTTTCAGGTCGATGGATTCTTGTTCTTTCTCATGCTTGTAGATTATAGGCTTGTACTTCTCATCAAACGCTTTTTCAAAATGATCCCAAGTGATTCTCTAGGGTACAGGAGGTTCAACTCATGGCACCAGCATCTTCAGTAACCACTCTGTGGCTTCCCACCAGTGATACGCTTCTCCTCTAAACATAAAAGCTATGGGGTCGATCCTGCCATGTGTCTCTACCCCTAGCCTATCCAAAATCGATACGTCATCCATCAACTAGTTTTCTGCTTTTGCGAGGCTAAGGGTTCCTGTGAACTCCTTTGCACCCAGATTCTTAAATTGTTTAATGAAGGAGTTACTATTCCTCTCAGCTTGCATTGTGATCCAACTCACGTTCTGTTTGGTCAGTCTTGCGATTTCCTCCAACATCCTAGCGGTTGGGTCATGTTCAACTAGTCCCACTTGTAGAGATTCTTCTTGTCATGCCTCATTATACTAGTTCGGGTTGAATGATGCTCCGTCTAAGTTTTTCCATGCTCTTTCCTATTGCACGAAAGCTATGACTTAGGGCTCGATACAGGAGTCCAACTTATAGACATAAGGACAAGAACAAACTGTCTACGAAAGGTTTTAATGACACTACGGTCGTCCCCCTTAATCAGACAACTCACTTAGACTTCACAAACTGACAGCAAAACAAGATCCCTCCAGGGTTATCTCCCCAATCTGATAACTTGCTTAGACTTTCAATTAGGACCATGCGCATGCAAAACGTGTTTCCCAAATGGATCTCAAAGCCAGTTAGTCAGATGCCCGAAGGCAAACGTATGATAACCCCAGGCCTAAACCACTCTTCTCAACAATCCGCGAGATGACACACTTAACCTACGGTCTACCACAGACCACACTCTGACAAGTCTACAAAACCCATAAGCCTAGGGCTTTGATACCAAATTGTAACACCTCGCTCCCGTAAGGCACTAAACCTATATAAAGGGATGTGATCCCTCCACAGACCGACGGCTCAAGAGAAAGACAAGATATAATCATATTAAGAGACCAAATAAGAATTTCTAAGAAACCACAATATCTTCATCTCAAAGGGGGTAAACATGAGTGACTAGGGATTTACTGTCCCAAGGGCATACATTACTTCTAAAACATCAAAAACCTTCAAGTCTTATACATGAAGCTTTGTCAAAACTAAAAACTAAACAAAAGAAAAACTAGATCCAAACGAATCCGAACACTAGATCTAAAACTACTCAACGACGCCTGTGGTGGACCAACTCCTAGTCGTACCTGTTATCTGCAACCACAGAGATTACAGGAGAGCGCACTTAGCATTATCATAAACAAAAAAGATAGTTACTTAGTTAAGAATAACTGAAAACTCTTTCTAAAAATAGTTCATTACATTTTCCACAAAAATATAGAAATTGATGCATTTGCTTGAACATGAAAATATCGCAGATTATAGAGAACCTTCTTAGTACGGCAAATAGAAATATGTTCCTGGCTCAACCGCCACAATTTAAAAGAATAACCACTTTATCAAAACTAGACTCAAATCCCAATAGTATCCAAGTAGTCGTCAACCTCACAACTAGGAGTTTCGACGGTACCGTAACCTCAATTCACAATACATGGATAGCAGCGTGATGGAATGAGGGTCACTCTCCACCAAGCACGAGTGATATAAACTTAAGTTAAAAATAATGGCTAAGCACTCTCACCTTGTATTATATGCGTATGAACCAAGCCTTCCCCAGCAAGCTAAGCAGGACTCTTAGGTTCTACAACCTCCGCACCTAACAAGGAAAACACGATTCGATTGTTAACCCAGAATCCTCTCTCTTTAGCATGTGAAACTAAAACGATTCGAATCGTTGAATGTTTTCTTTGTTTTTAGGGACCATAGTTACTCTCTTTTTAGGTTTAAGGGGTACTACGCACTTGTCCAATCCTTCACTTGTTTAAGGATTTAACTTAACCATTTATTACCCTCTTCAAATTATTAAATTTTAAAGTACCGCAGCATTTTGAGTTACTTAGACTTGGAGTTAGATTTTGATTTGTGGTGACGATTTAGAATAAAATATTCTCTACAACTTGTATGTTTAACACCAAATCCAAAACCTGAGGCAACTAGGTGAAAAACATGATGCAAACAAAAAATGGTTAAGCACTGGCCCATAAAATAGACCAGAAAAGTGTCTCTACTGGTCTCAGTTTTGGGGCAACAACTCAAGTCAAAGTATGCCCATTGTTGGATATGTTCTAGTTTAACATGTTCCCTACATGTTTTATGAAGAGTCCTAGGGGTAGTTTTTTGAAACAAGTTGAAGATATAAGTCATTTTGTAAAATAGGTTATGTCAGCCGCCAAACCCTTAGCAGAACCGTTTTTGAACAAAGAGTTTGAAATGGGTTTAAGGGACTTTCCCGAGGTATTTAGGTCTGCTTTTTGGAAAAAAAGTAGTTCAATATGTTACCTATAATATTCATGTAGACCACTTTTGGAGTAGGTCACTAAAATAGGAGTTTTGGGCTATACAAAAATATGTGACAAAAGTATCTTTAAAAGGTTGAACCTCAACAGAGAAATTCAGAGAGGTTTCGACCCATCAACCCTCAATATTTTGGGCTCATTGTTGGTGAGTAGCTAGATATATATGTTGTCGACAACCTTTATGTTTCGACCAAAGCTTGGATCTGATTCTATGCTAGGGTTTTCAGGTCTGCAATGTTAACTTGTCTGAAATCGACACACTTTGGTAAAAATGTAATATCTCGAGTTTTACTCACTCAAATGAGTTTAAACTAATTTTAGATTAAAGATAACACAAAAACCTAGGTCTGGACATAAAGAACATGCTAAGATCATGTTTCTACATTGAGTTATGAAGTTCCAAAGATCAGGGCAGAGAGGTTGAAAGGCTCAAATTGCAGGCTATGTTTAGATCTAGTCTCCTAGCATCATGTGTATCAATGGTTGGTCCAATTCTTTTACATCCATGTTTTGTACACTCAACTATGACAACTTTAGAACCTTTTCATGCCTTGGATCCATTAGATAACCTCATGAAAACTTCAAAACACAACAGCCAGACCAAAACAATCCTAAAATCTTACCTGACGCCTTTTTGATTCGTGTTCGGTTCTTGATCTATGATTGGTGTTTTCAAATGATGAAAGAGGTATTTGATATGTATAAAATCAGAAGTGTTTGAGCCTTGATTACCTTGTTTAGAAGTTGTTTCTTGGTGATGGGAGACCTTGAACTTAGCTTTAGCTCCATGGATTTCCAAATTTCCTTGGTTCTTCCTCCGCCTTCTTTCTCCTTCTCTCTTTTTATTTCTTTTTCTTTCTCTCCCTCACCCTCACTGATGCCAAAATTCAAGAGGAAGAGTGGGAGGTCTAGGTTCCTTTTTATAAGCAAAGAGAGTGAGGAAGCTTCCTTGAGAAGCTTAGTTAACCCTAGGTTAGGTTTAGTTAACTTGGGTTACTTTTTATTAATCTTGGTTTAGAAAACTTGGCAACCAAGCTTGGCATATTCTCCTAGGTCTAGTCACTTGAGTATATATATATCAAAATAATTTTTTTAATTTAATTATAAGAGAAAATTTGGGTATTTTTTTTTGGGTAATTAAAAGTATTATAAAAAGAAAAAGAGATACACGAATACAAGAGGCATACCCCAGGCCTTACAAACCACCACAAAAAATAAAGCCAAAAGCAACCAAAATTTAGGTATTTTCACATAGGTTCGTTTCTTGACTTTTCGAGCTTAACTCTTGTGTTAAACAACTTAAACTTATAATTTTGAATTATTATCCTTAATATTAGGATTTTAATATATGCTTGTGTAGTTTTTATTCTATCCCAGGTTGTGAGCTCGAAAAGGTTAAACAGTTGGGCCGGTTCTTCTTACCGAACTTAGGTTCGAGATTTCGTTTCTTTTGAGATGTTCTTTCTTTTCTATTCGTATATTAAGTTTGGGTTATTACAAGTTTAGTCAGCTATTACACTTTATTATGATAATAGTGGAGTGGTTGCAAACTAGAAGGAGCCAAGAGTCCACAAGAAAGGAAAGCACATTGAGCGTAAATATCACATAATACGAGAAATTGTATAGAGAGGTGAAGTTGTTGTGACCGAGATTGCATTAGGGGATAACCTTGTAGATCCTTTTACAAAGAGTCTACTAGCTAAGACTTTTGATAGTCATGTAGAGGGTATGGGAGTCAGATATATGACAGTATGGTTTTGAGTATAAGTGGTGGATTGTCAGGGATGTATACTAAGAAACCATGTATTTTGTTAGTTTAAGTATTTTATTTTGTTCTTTAATAAAATTATTTTCTATTTTATGAGAATTTTAACGAGCAATGTATGCGATATTATTTTTTTAATATTATGCATGGATGTCATTTATTTTGTACAGTATTTTATCTGGTGCATAGAGTACGACTTACATACATAAGACCAGATTATAGATTCTTGCAGAATATAAGTTTATGGTTCACAGTTTAGATAGAATTGGACAAACTATCGGTACGACTGTAGCACAGAGTTTTAGGAGGTCTATCTTGGTTATGGAAAATAGATAATAGTGTTGTCTATTATTCCTAACTCTCTGTACTAGTATACTTTGTGTATTGACCAAGACCACATTCGAGTAATTAATTTTATGCTGACTATATAAATTAATTCACACCACAAGGTTATTATGAGTGCTTATACTCTTAAATCCAAATAATTATTATTCGCGTATATTTAATATTAGTTGTTTAGATTCATTAGAGGGTGCAATTGTTTACTGGTTAATATTTCTGGTGAGTTGAATAGCGGTATTAAATATATAAAAAATATTAATTATTGACGGAATTCACGCCCCAATTGTTCGGGATTGACGATACCCCCTTAAGAAAACTTATAAGTTTTGACCGGACCAAACCCTGTAGGTAGATTTAATTATCCAGCCGTCAAATAAGTTAAGTAGAAGGGCTTAAGCAATTTTAAAAAGCTAATTAAATTAGATTGTCAGTAATTAAATTTAATTGGTGGGTATCGAGAATTTTAACGTGAGGAGATGAGTTAAGCATTTAATTGTTGGAGACAAGACTACTAAGATCTATGTTTTTGCAAATGATTAATGGAAAAAAATAATTGGAATGGAAAACGCCAAAACGGGTTCCAAATAAAACTTTTGACGACAAACGATCAAAATAAAACCTGTGCATCCGAAGTTAATTTAAAAGAATACCTTTTTACAGTTCGAATCTTCAACTATGATTTGAATCCAAGTTGAATCTCCTGTCAGATCTTCTATTGTATTCCCTTATGCGATTCGCGGATATAGTGTGGGCTATAATCCTTCGAAAACTCATACCGGCAGTATCAGGACAGCTTTAATCTTAGAAGACAAGTTATAAAACTGGTTCAGCCTACCCGCATATTTATAGGCCTACAGTAGGGACTTGGAGAGTAATTATGAGTAAGATTTTCAGTAGAACATAGACACGTATCAGCGGTTTCTGCAATTAAGCAAACCTTATAGCGGTATCTGCAATTATGGAAAATCAACAGCGGTTTATGCAATTTCTATAAAACACTAAATTACAGTTCACACCACTAAAGAACTATAATTGCACTCTGATCCATAATCTCAAGATTGTATAGCATTGAGCTTCTATTATTAAATGCTTACCATTTCTCCCCACGTTAAGATTCCTAATACCCATCAATTAAATTTAATTACGGACAATTTAATTTAATCGGCATATTGATATTTCTTAAACCCTTCTACTTAACTTATTTGACCGCCAGATAATCAAATCCACCTGCAGAGTTTTGACCCGGCCAAAACATATAAGTTTTCTTAAAGGGATATCGTTAATCCCAATCTTTCAGAATGTGGATTCCGTCAATAATTAATAGTTTATATATAAATAATTCTTCTATCCAACTCACCGGGAATATGAACCCATATAAGATTGCACTCTCTAATGAATCAAAACGACGAATATTAAATATATACAAATCATTAATTATTTCAAAATTAAGAGGATAAACACTATTCATAATAGCCTTGGGGGTGTGAATTAATTTATATAGTCAGTTTGAAATTAATTAACACAAATGTCCCGTTCAGTACACACAAAGTGTACTAGCATAGAGAGTCGAAACAATAGACGACGCTATTATCTGTTCCCCACAATCAAGGCAGGCCTACTAAAACTCTATGCTATAATCGTACTGATAGTATGTCCATTTCCATCTAAACTATTAACATAAAACTTATATTCTAAAAGAACCTAAAATCTGAACTTTTGTGTTCAAATTGTACTATACACACTAGATTAAATACTATATTCCTCATAAAAATTCTCATAAAATAGAAAATTAATTTTATTAAAAAATAAAATTAAATACTAAAAATATAGTTTTCAGTATACCAACCCTAACAATCTCCCACTTATACTCAAATCTATGTTGCCATACATCTGACTCCCATGCCCTCTACACGACTATCAAAAATCTTAGCCGGTAAGCTTTTTGTAAAAAAAATCTGCAAGTTTGTCTCCAATGCAATCTTGGTCACAGCAATATCACCTTTTTGTACAATTTCTCGTATCAGGTGATACTTATGCTCAATGTGCTTGCCTTTCTTATGGACTCTTGGCTCCTTGAAGTTTGTAACTGCTCCGCTATTGTCACAGTAAAGTGTAATAGCCGACTGAACTGAAGGTACCACCTCTAGATTTAACAGGAAGTTCCTAAGCTAAACGGCCTCCTTGGCTGCTTCAGAAGCTGCCACATACTCGGCCTTCATGGTGGAATCAGCAATGCAGGGCTGCTTGATACTCTTTCAACTTATAGGTTCACCTCCTAAGGTAAACACATATCTTGAGCTAGATTTACAGGAATCCCTGTCTGACTGGAAATATGAGCCTGTGTACCCCAAAGGTACTAGACTGTCTGCCTGGTAAACCAACATATAATCTTTAGTCCTTTTCAGATACTTGATTATATTCTTTACCGCAATCCAATGCTCCTGCACTGGGTTAGATTGATATTTGCTAACTATGCCAACGATAAAGCAAATGTCGGGTCTAGTGCAAAGCATAGCATATATGAGGCTTCCTACTACCGAAGCATAAGGAACCGCCTTCATCTTTTTTATCTCATCAGGTGTCTTAGGACACTGATCCTTGGATAGAGTCATTCCGTGCCTGAAAGAGAGAAATCCTTTCTTAGAATTCTGCATGGTAGAATGAGCAAGGATATTATCAATATATTTTCCTTGTGATAAACCCAACATCCTTTATTTCTGATCTCGCACAAGCTTGATCCCAAGGATGTGACTGACTTCTCCCAAGTCCTTCATATCGAACGACCTAGATAATCATACTTTAACTATAGATAATGCCCCCACGTCATTTTCAATTAGCAAAATATCGTCTACATAAAGTACTAGGAAGATCACCATGCTTCTGTCACGCTTCTTGTACACACAGGACTCATTTGGACTTTGATCAAAATCGTAAGACTTAATGGCTTGAGCAAACTGAGTGTTCTAAGATCTCGATGCCTGCTTAAGTCCATAAATGGATCTCTTAAACTTACACAACATGTGTTCATGGCCCTTTGTAATGAATCCGTCTGGTTGTATCATATAGATACACTCGTCAAGACTTCCATTAAGAAAATCTGTCTTGACGTCCATTTGTCAAATTTTGTAATCGAAATGAGTAGCAATGGATAAGAGAATTCGGATAGACTTAAGCATGGCTAC